>JAUZSZ010000139.1:21406452-21418709 GCA_034780575.1 Labeobarbus marequensis
GTTCTGGTGGAGAATGGATGACCAAGAGGAGGCAGAACCAAAAAAATTCAGAGTGGTGATGGAGGTGGCAACCAGTGGATAGCCTTGAACAGAGGCAGGTGGCAGATGACCCAGACCGCAGCCAAGACAGGTGGCGTCGCTGAACCATGGTGGTGTAGATAATAATGCCACAACCACAACTCCCCTAAATGGAAGTGGGTATCAGGAGGGGCGACCTGGAGCAAATGAGGGTGGAGGCAGAGCCTGAGGGAGTGTGAAGTGAGACAAAGCCGGTGGGTGGAGGGCTAGACAGTAGATGACCCCCAAGTCCGCAGCGGAGGCATAGTGCGGTCTGACCCAGGTGGAGCCGATGAACCCAAGGCAAGCCCGGCGAGTCTGAATGCCCGATGAATGTCTGAATGTGCTGCCCCACACCCATGAGGAGGCAGCTCCCAGCAGGCCCAAAGCAACACCACACCACTGAGAGGAGGCACTGAGAAACGGGAAATGGGAGGTGATGATAACTGGATGTTGGAATGGCTGAGGACTGGAGGAGAGACTGCAGGGACAAACAAATACTCAGAAAACATACAAAATCATTTGCTTTAGAGAGGTGGTGGGAGAGCGAGGCTTGGTGAGGCCATTACAGATGGAACAGAACTGACAGATTTAGGTAGAAGTAGGGGCAATCGTGGCCTAATGGTTGGAGAGATGGACGTGTAGCCCATAGGTCGCGGTTTCAAGTCTTGTCGGTGGGTGGAGTGAATGTACAGTGGTCTCTTCTCACCTCATGACTGAGGTAAGACCCTTGAGCAAGGCACCAAATGGCTGCCCACTGCTCTGTGTGTGTGAAATAATTAAATGCAAAAACAATATAAATGCAAAATAAGTTTTAAGTTTAGAAACATTTTCAGTCCCCCTCCCTTGCCTCACAGTGGTTTGGTCCACTGCCTGCTTTACCCCTTTATATTTAAACATTGTCTCCATGCTATGTACACATTCTGTGTACACAAATCCTTATAAGTACAGTTTTGGCTGTATTATTTGTGTCCCCTTCAGAAATTGCTCTTTAGAAATGTTATGTTTATTGCACCCCCCCTCCCCCACCATTAAATTAAATTTATGCCCTTGAACACAGAGCACAAATTCCGAGTATGGGACACCATATTTTGCCACACGTCACGTCACGTCACGTCCATTCCTTTTTCCTTTTTAAGAACTGGGGCCAGGGTAAAATCCTCTCCAAGATCGCAAGCTGAATTTCCATTACAGATTAGCTCAAAAATTTTGTGATATTTTATAAAAAAAACTATTGCAAAATGACGGTGTTTCCATTAAAGGCACAATATGTAAGTTTTTGCCACTTGAGGGTGCGTATTCAAAACAAACAAAGAAACAAAGGCGTAGTTACATCACGTTGTGACTGAGTGTGGAATCATGGGAGTTGTCATCTTTATCCCCATAGCCGATGCAATCCGATAGGACTCGGGCAGAAATTATGTTCATGGATGAGCTAATGTAAGCAATTGCTAATGAGATAGGGGCGTGACACATGGAGTTTTTATTATGCCACAGTTGACTGCTTCCTCCCCTTCTGGTCATGCGTATGTGGGGTAAAGCAGCGCTGTTTTATCATACTAGATACATTTGAAAGTTCTGTTAATGCTTCTCTGTGCAGTCATCACCTGTCTAATAAAACGCATAACATAAAAAAACACACAAAAAAAATCGTACATATCGTGCCTTTAAGTGATTATATGCAATTAAAATGCAATTTTTTCCTCTTGTATTAAGTCATGTCGATAGGTTTACGTATATCGCAGCCACCACACTAGTCATTATTTTTAATTGAAGGAAATGTAGGTGTGTGTTTTTAATGAAGCAGCGCAGAGAACAGCTTCTGAAACGTGCTGTGGCGTGGCCGCACCGGAGCCGAAATGCGCAACAGACACGTACAGTGTAAATAAGGGGTTATCCAAGCATTAACAGTAAGGAAAGCCCCTTATTCTTGAGAGTGGCCACGTATGACGTGTTTCTTGGAGGCTATAGTACATTAAACAATGATCATGTGACTTTTACGTACATCAGGTGACCTGTAAATGCAAAAAAAAAAAAAAAAAAAGTTTCCACAGCAGTTTTGCGAAATATTTCTTTTTGAATTGCCTGAAAAACCACCTCATGTGAGCATAAGAAACTATTGTGATATATGGGAGTTTTTGCAAAATTTACGTGTTTCCATTAGCCACATTTTCAATTCGCAATTTCAATTTGTGCAATTAAAAGGTTAATGGAAACAAAGCTATTGTCTAACAGCGCTGAGATTAATCACCCACTCTTAGTGACAGGAGGGTGGGCAAGGCTCAACTCCATTCCCGCAAACTCCGATAGCACTCCCTCGGCAATAGGAGGCACAATAGACACTCTCACTTGGTAAGGCCCCCAATGTTGCTAGCTCACACGTCGCAGTAGAGATGGGCTTGTTGTCTGCGGTGGGCTCAAGCTGCAGCTCCTTGCAGTCTGGTGGTGCTTGGCTGGCCACTGGTGTTATCATTGATGACGTCGCACCCACTCTATGTATTCAGCAAAGCTCGCTTGAGAGCCTTCCCTGGACAGCTGCACTCTGGTGACAGTGTTGAGGCCGGGATGCAGGAAGGTACAGAGGCAGTCGTCCCGGGAATAATGTTGGTGGCACGAGGCTGAGGAACTCCTCCAAATGTTCCTTGAGGGAGCAGTCCCTCTGCTCAAGGCATAACAGTTTGACTGCTGCCAAGTGGTCCATAGTGCAGAAAGGAACAAAACACGAAACCGAAAACATGTACTCACAAAAAGTCAAACAAAAATGCTTCAACAAACACGCCGTTTATCTGATCTTGGTTGGGTCTTCTGTAACAATGTGGTTGTGAAACACATGATGACAAAGATGAAGATCAAATGAGAGTCTTTAATAATCTGAACAGGGTAAATCCAACTACATACAGACAAGCAACACAACCATTGCACATATGAAACCCAACAGTGAAACTCAAACAGGACTTAAGTAGTAGGGATAATGAAGTGATTGATTAGTGCACAGCTGAAACTAATGAGTGTCTAAGACAACAAACTAAGAGAAAATGGTACTGACTGAAAACAAAAGTCCATGTGGTGTGAAAGCGTGACACGTGTTGTAAATGAATAAATAATACCATATATCTGGTAATGTGTGTGTGTACACATCTTAATTTTCAAAAAAGCTTTTAAATATACTTTTCAATGTAAAATATGGCCACAGATGATGAAAATAAATAAGTTTTGGGAATAATAATCTTAATTCAGTTTTTTTTTTTTTCTTTTTTTCCCCTGCATGTTGGTTGCACCACATGACTTTATTGATTGTACTACATGACATTCATTTGCCGGACAAAAGGTTTTTTAGCAACATTCTCACTAGTTGCTTATTACCATGTATATTACTAGCATGTTGGCTGTTTATTAGTACTAATGAAGCACATAATAATGTCCTATTCTGCATGACCATATTTTAGATCCCTTAATCCACCCCATACCTAAACTTAACAGCTATCTTTCTAACAATCAATAAGTAGCAAAAGCTGTAGTTAATAGTTAGTTAATAGTGAGAACTGGTCCCTAAACTAAAGTGTGATCAGAGTTTCAATTTTTCTTCTTCTTCTAAGAAATAATAAATATAAAGACAGTCTACACAAAGCTTCTATTCTAATAAAAGGTCATATAGACATTATATTTAATGTCTTTAACAAAACAGGGAAATTTATATTTCAAGGTTTTTGCATTCTCACACAAAAGTATTGCGTTCATGCAAAGACTTTGCATTCTCTGACAAAACATTAAAATTTTTTCGCAGTATATTTTGCGTTCATGCAAGAAACATTGCTTTCTCTCACAAATAATTTGCTTTCTTGCTCTAATATATTGCATCCATGCTAGAAACAGTTGCGTGTTTATGAAAGAAACTTTACATTTTCCTCCTTTTTTTTCTCACTATGACCATGTACCTTTTGGACTCTAGGAAAGAAGTAAAATAGGGTCCCTTTTTTAACTCATGTTGACTTTAACTTACTTTTGTTAACAGTAACTTTTATACTTCTGTTTATAGATAAAATTAACAATACGTCTAACATTCTGTGACATTTGAGGTTTGTGGCTTCCATTGAGAAGGCACCAACTTTAACTTTGTTGGCCGTCTCTACAGCTGCCCAAACTGCCACCCAGCAGGTTTGAGTGTTTGGTTTCTGCGCAGTCAAACAGTCACCACAGCATGAGTCAAGTGCCTGAGTACTAAAGCCTGGGGGTCAGGCGCATGTTTATTTCCATAAGCAGCCATGCTGGAGTCAGGAAGGCAAACCTCAGACTTGACTGCATCCAAAAACATCCTTCGTAGGGAGCTCTCTGTCCTACAGGTGTTACCCAGACATGGGCCATCAAAATAAAGCCAATGCACAATGCTAAATATACATGAATGTGCAAATGCAGACAGTTGAACCAGTTCCTGGCATAATTATGGATATAAACATAATGCTACTTCAATGGAATAAAACACAGTGATTGTTTGTTTCCATTGACTTTTAGGGTGACTATGATTTTGCAAGGTAGAACATGTTCCTGGATCTTTTGCTTTGGTTCTGGAACAACAATATTGCACTTAAACGCACTTCACACGTACAATGACTTAAATGCATTTCTTCTGTGATGTTCTGTGATGAGCATGTTTCTAATTCCTGAATTAAAATTTATTTTGATATTGTTTTTGGGGGGAAATTTTGGAAAATGGTGATACAACTATACTGAAATAATATTAATAAAAAAGCCTCATTAAAAATGTTAATTTAATTCTTCAGAGGAACACCTTATTAATATTGATCAAAGCAAGGCCATGTGATGCAACCAACATGTAGGAAATTAACAAAAAACAAAACAAAACAAAACAAAACAAAACAAAACAAAAAAAAAAAAAAACGGTCAATAAGTCTCTTAAATTATCAGATTTAACCTTTTTATGACTAGGCAAGATTAGTCCAGTAAAATGTCATGTGGTACAACCCCCCAAAATCCTAATGATATTTATTTATTTATTTGACCTTACTTTACAATTAGACAGTATGATGTATTAAAATACACATACTTAAGGTGTAATTAAACAACTTGTTACTCGATGGTTACACCTCATGACATTTTTAGAGTATTTTAAAATAAACTTTTCAAAATAATATACATATACATACACATATGAAACCAACGTGAATACGAAAAGTAAATTTCTAAAAACAACACATGGTTTAAACTAGATTTTTGAAGGAAAAAAATAATTTTTTGTAGATATGGACACGCTCATGAAATATAATAAAAGACTTATAATCAAGTCAATTGTTTATATTTTTGATTCAGTGATGTTTATGATTCAGCGCTTTATGGGATGTGTAGTTAATTCCCTCTTAAAACGATAAGTATACAGTCCTTTTTTCCTGATTTTCATATACTGCTTTGCTTTAAACCAAATTTGGAAAGTTTATTCATTATAGGACTAGTTGCTTTTCAATTGTTCAGTTGTTAAAGCTTTACTTTCATACGCCTGTTTTTGGTGTGGTCATTTATTGACCTCCAAAGTATTGCCAGGCTTTTATCCAGTAATTTTATCCAGACTTTTTGTCTTCTATTTTATTACTGATTATATCTTAATTGTTGGGGATTTTAATATTCATATTTTCTGTCCTAGGAAACCTTTGGTCAAGGATTTTTTAGATTTAATGGACTCAGGCCCTACTCATGAGAAAGGACATACTTTTCCCCCCTCTATGTTTGTTCAAATTTGTTCTATTTGTGATGTTGATGTTAATACCTTTTGCATTTCTGATCATATGTCTGTTATTTTCAGTGTAAATGTGCTGAATGAAATGAGGGTGAGTCAGTTCTCTTATGTTTGTTCCTGTGCAATTACTCCTTCAACACCCCAGGATTTTGGTAAGATCTTTAATACCTGGTGTATTGTGGTTGGAGTCTGTGCGCCTCACAGCTGATCCAGATGAGTTACTTACTGTTTTTAACTCCGTTTATCTGAAGTTTTGGACTTTTTTGCTCCTTGTAAGATTTGGGGACAGTTTTACTAACAGTTTGCATCAGCGCAAACCATCCTTTGGCATTAAAATAGTACTGTCAGGATTTACTAAAAACGCACAGTGACGAATTAGCTCTGAAAAGGCGTGGACAGTTATTTTTGCTCCTGACCTTATTGAATATGCATTTGTCGGAGTTTCCCTTTCAAACACAAAATTTATGGGAGTATTCAAATGAATCATGAAACAAGATTTACTAGCATTTGCGCTCGTCAAATTACTGGCATTTGCACCATTATTTAGGGTTAGCTTTATTACAGATTTATTACAGCTTTATTACAGTTTATTACAGGTTAACAATGATTTGTTACTCAAATATTGAGCATTTAGGGGATGTTGTAGGTTTGAGAGGGACTGTTTTAAAAAGGATTTCTTATTTGAAAGAAAGATCCTTTTCATTGAAGGTTGGGGAATTCTCTTCCTCCATTGTCTCTATTTGACTGTGGTGTTCCTCAGGGTTTGATTTTGGGGCCTATTCTGTTTTCTTTATTCTTGCTGCCCCTAGGTCTTGTTTTTTTTTTTTTTTTTTAAATATTGTATGTTGTATCATCTTTATGCTGATGATTTTCAGATTTAATTGCCAATTAATTGTGGAGGACCAACTTTTTTGTCTGTTGCTGAGCTTGCAATAGTGATTCATGCATTTAGTTGTAAAACATTATTTGGTGCGACTCTTCAAAAATGTAATGCTATTTATGAATGAACAATTCATGATATTTGATTAAAAATGTGAAAAATGTTTTATGAACTCTTGTGAAAAATGATTCATAAGATGTGTACACTTTTAACATAATTAAATCTAAACTGTTATTGAAGAACTTTGGTTAGTCATTGTAATGTCAGTAAGGGATCTCTTCTACACGGCCACATGAAACTGTTATATAGTCCTTTTTGCTGATAAATGGCTTATTTAATGATTACAGTACATTTTTTATAACTAATAGATGCTGTAAATCATGCTCCATCAATGTTATACAACAATCTCCAAAGATAAAACCCAAAGCAAAGCTCACACAGGTATGATTACCCTTAACCAGGAAACTATAGGAGGAAATCAGCACAAATTATATCTCAAGCTCCTTCAAGCCCTGTAATATAATATAATATAATATAATATAATATAATATAATATAATATAACTACCAGATTTATAGAAATTTATAGAAAACTTTGCAAATGGTATTGTCAACCATCAGGTACAACATTTATGGCAGTGCTCCATCTGTAATGTGATATACATGAGAGTTAATTAAAGACAGGAGGTATAAAAGAGCATTTCAGTGTTAGCTATGAGTAAAGAAGACAAGAGTGAGCTGACCTTTCCACAGATGACAATAAGTCTTGGGAAAACCAGCTGGATGGAGCAGATAATGAATGCTTCTTTGGAAAGCTCTAATTATGTTTAACACTAGCAGTTTTGGGAAAACAGAAACAATAGTCCTAGTCTTACACATCTATGCTTTGGGGGCATGATTAAAAGCTAGGATGTGTAAAAGTTTATATTTCATAGTTCTGCATTTCATGACAGAACTATATATTATATATTAATATATTTCTTACACTGAAAATATTTGCTGATTCAACACAACCTTGTGTGGACTATGTACAATAGTTATTGGGTTTACAGATTTTACAGGGTATATATAACTTTACACAGACAAGCAATTATATCACACTTCTATCAATGCACATAAAATATTGAAGCCTGGCCAGTATATATGGCTATAAAGAGTAATCAGGGTTATCAGGGTTGTGCGCAGTTCATAAATATAATTACCTTTTAGATGCCTATCCAATTTCAATTCAGCTCCTAAATTTGAACTGATATTAAATCGAAGCAAACAGGATGCAGATTTGAAATTCAAAGATATTTATGTAAAGGAAATTTATGTAGAAAAGCAATAGACAGAGATAGATAGATAGATAGATAGATAGATAGATAGATAGATAGATAGATAGATAGATCTTTCTTTCATTTATTTTTCACAGGTAAGAAAGTTTTAAATTCTAAAAGTTACGAAGAATGTACAATTTCCTTTCCTTTTACTTTTTTGTTGTTGTTTCAAACAATTGTGTATGAATGAACTGGTGTTTAATTAGATAATCCGATGTGTTCTGTGGAATATACAAGAGACAGCGCCAGATGAAAATGAGGGCAAGATGACTTGCTTTTTTTCCAGAAGACACTGGGGTCTGTGTTCCGCTGCTGTTGCCAAATATACACAGGGCGGCACGTGGTGACCAAGATTACACAAAATGAAACTCGTTTACGTTATTTCAATTGGGAAAGCATGAATCATGAGTTACAGGAAGAAAACCCACTACTTGAAGTGGAAAAAGGGAGGTTTGTCAGCCTCGACGCAGTGTCTTCATGAAACCTAAACTTTGGGATCAAGGTGTTATGGAGCACAGGCATATCCGTAGCCTCACCAGACTGCTTATTCAGATGGCTGTGTGCAAATGGTGCATACTTTACTTGTAGGACGTGTACTTCCCACGACACGCCATGAACACTGAAGCTCTTCAGAACACCAATGGTTTGCCTCACAAGTCTGTCAAGAGAGTTAAACGCTCAGTACACATGGAGAAAACAAGAGCTAGCGCTGATCCAGAAACAAAGCTTCACGTTTCAGCTGTTGGAATCAGACGCATATGGGACTGTTTTCATTGTTTGACAGTTTCTTGATGCATTGCTGCAAAAACTGCCAGTTGCCAGATTTTTGGGAGGCTTTTTGCCACTTTAATGGCGATGAATTGTGTGGAAGCATCAATACATCGAAGGAAGGACGCAAGTCATATCTGAAGGAGAAAATATTACAGAGATTAAACGTGTGGCTTTACAGTCAAGCCAGTAAACCACCTAGCAACCATCAAAAATATCCTAGCAATTCCATACAGATAAGAAATCAAATACACTCTGTGGCAGTAATTTTGCACAGACAAACACCACTCACACTTTTTTACTTTCAATTTTCTAAATAATTGTAAAAAGTTTTATGTATACCATTGACCAGTGCTTTTTTATTGTTTATTTTATATATATTTTTTTTATAATGTCTATTACTCTTTTAATCCCACATTAAATTGACAACGTGCTTTGCCCTTATATTTAAATAGAAATGCAGATAAAATGGGAGTATTTGACATCTTTCAAAGTTAAACATTCATCATAGAACTCAAAAGATATAATTATGTTCCTTTTTAAATATATGTTGCCACTCAAGTAAACATAAAAATCACAACATGACATAACATGACAGAGAAGCTACACAGCAGCACGATAACAGTAATCATGTTTTTATTGGCATGCTCTATGATTGAAGGTAATAGTGCTTAATTTAATATGGTAGGTCAAAGTACTTTAAATCTGCAACGTCAAGAGATTCACCACTAAAACTACTTTAGTTAACTTTGAACATCACAGTAATAAAAAAGCCTTGTTTTAAGCCTAAATAAAATACATCACAAAATCAAAAAGCCTAAACTACAGCATCAGAATAGAAGTGACTCTGGGTGTTTACACTCGTAGTTCAGTTGTCTTGGTTCCCCCAGTCCAGACCAAAAAAGAAAATGATACATTTCCTAGTTTTCTTAAGCCCAAAGTTCAGTAACCCAGCGCCAAATTAGGCCATGACGCCAGCCTGTCAACGACAAAATCACATAGTAAATGTATTTCTGGGAAACATTAATATCGCAGCGGCTTCTAATTAAAACCTGCTCCTGAACAGACCCCCCATGAGATCATCCCTCAGTAGACAACAACATCTCGAGAGGATAGACAGATGTGAGTATATGTTCCTGCCACTGTCATTTGCTGCATGACAGAAATGTTTGAGTTGAAATGCTTCTGCCACCCAAATACTTTCCCCAAGCTGCTTCACCAACTTTCATATCACTCGAGCTGCAAAACATAACCTGTGTTCATGCTGAAGTTCCTCAGACAGGGGAATGTTTTGATTATTTGAGATGTAATCGCGCTATCTAGTGGTAAATGTTTGTAATTGCCCACATGCATCCAGTTATTATTCTCAATCCTGCTCCACATTGGGGCTGAAAGCTAAAAAAGGACTTCATTAGGAATATTTACATTCGCAAATAATATTGACATTACAGAATATAAACATTTGTTAAAAAGGAAGACCCACTTGTGGTGTCTCAGAAACATTGCCTCTGTACAAAATAGACAATGGGTTTTTAGCCTAGCTCTAAAGCAGAATCTTAAATGTAACCATACTTGACTGACCCCTTGTGAAAAGGAACTGAATGGGCACTTGTAGTACAGATGTTAAAATAATATTTTTTAAAACACACTTTTTCTTACTTATGTGCACGTTCAAAAGTGAACTTTGTAAAACTTTAATTTACATTTTTCAATCATTATTTTTAAATAATTTTTTGTTGGACTTTAGCAACTTTTATTTTGGCGTGTGCGTGAAGTCAGGGTATTTTCGCGGGCAAAAAGGGTCCATTGTCTTTTCAGTAGTGCAGGGGTGTACAGTGTAAAGCACAGCTCACACAACTTTCAAGTAAAGCAATTGTTAATGGTCAGACCAGCGAATTCACGTAAACTTTAAAATGAGTGAAATCTGTGTGAAACGCGAAACTTCCGAACAGATTATTATTGGAATGATTGATTTCCCTGGCGAACTAAATTTGACGACTCTGTCAAACACATGTAAAATAGCCTACTTGATTATACTGTAGTTTTACTGTGGTGTGCTTTTGATATTGGATTTAAAGTTAATATATTTCAAATGTACTAAATTGTAGCTTCATCATTACAAATGTGGAATTACAAATATATTTAAATACATTAAATATTAGTTTCAATAGCAATTGTCCAATAGCAATTTCCCTTACAAAAATTAACCATGGTTTTACTACAAATAAAACCAAAAAAAACCATGGTTACTATAGTTAAACCATGGTAACCACAAATTAACGATGGTTTTCCTAGTTTAACCATGGTAACCAAGGTGTGACAAAGTATTCTCGTCACTTCATAAAGTTCAGATTGAACCAATGATGGTAGATTGACTAATTTGGCGATCTCTTTCATACTTTTCTGGGCCTTGACAGTGGTATTTACTTGACAGTCAGTGGGACAACCTCCCGGTTTTCATCCAAAATATCTTTAATTGTGTTCTGAAGACGAACAAAGCTTTTACAGGTTTGGAACGACATGGAGGTAAGTGATTAATGACAAAATTTTCATTTTGGGGTGGAGTAACCCTTTAAGTGCTCGGCATTATGTACATCGTTCAGATTTATCAGTGGAAAATGTCAGTTATGGGGAAGTTACACGAATAAGCTTATTTTAAAAAAAAATATTTTTACATATTTGTGTGACCACAGATGCATGCAACTCAAGCTTTAGACTCTCATCTGTTTGGTAGTCACCTGTATGTCTTTTATAGTTTCTAAGTTGGTAAAGTGAAATGAACCTGATGGATAATCTTTACCAAGTGCTGTATGTCAAGCAGAAGAAATGCTTATTTTACTTTCACTTTTACTATACTTTCACTTCAGTTTAAACACTGGAAAGAATGGAACCATTTTTTTAAAGGGGTCATTAGTATGATTTTAACCCTAACCCTGATTTTAAGATTCTGATTTGAACATTCTGGTGGAAGGGGCATGTCTTCTGTGAGACTTCAATGGAGATGCCCCTTGCTATGAATGGCTAACATCTTTGCATATAATAAGTATTAAATGTGTAGCTCTCTCAAAAACTTTTCCTTGGTTTTTACTATTACAGCTGTTGAGATGAACTAATCATGGAAAGTGTTGATTATAGCATTATATCCCGTCACATGAAAGATTGCAGCGATTGCACTGTAGCTGATGTCATTGCAACTTGAGTTTTGCTCTTTCACAAATGCTTTCATCATAACTAACAGTACAAACACGATGTAAATAAGAGAGTCATTGTGCAGTGTAGACTAAGTCACTGAACATAAAGTGGTGCTGTGTGATTGACAGCTATAGCCATTATAAAGGGAGCGTTCTTTCATTGCTTTCTGTATATAGTTTAATCACAATTTCAATAACTGATTATTTTCATTCTACTAACAGAAACAATGTGTAGATGACTGTTAAGGCAATTGGCTTGATTTACTGATGAATAAACAGAAATAAATTATTTTTAGA
>JAUZSZ010000139.1:21724479-21734650 GCA_034780575.1 Labeobarbus marequensis
GCTTATTCTACGCCGACCCCATCATCAGACGGCCATTTTTAGAGCGCGCCGGAAACATTTCGCTTGGGTGTGGCGCTTTACTCCAGTCCCACTAATGATGGGTTGGTGGGGGATTGTTCTAATCCAGCAAACCCAAAGTTTAAGGAACTTTCCTTCTAATTTTAAGATGGAAAAGACTCAAACGGCCATTTCCCAAGCACACACATTACTGTACGTCCTCACGACGCGACCACCAGGAGAGAAAATGGATGTAAAGTGAGCGTGCATTCCTTTAAATATCAGGCCACCCACTCAAAGACTAACAGAATAACATCCCAAACGTGTGTATTTAAAGGTGAGCTCTTTCTGTCTTGTGTTTGCTCACGTATTAATAATTTTATGAGAAGTACTTCAGACATCTCAGAGGGATTCGTACATGTGGAGCATGTGGAGCTGGCAAATCCAAAGCTAAATGCAGCAAAGAGCAAAAATGTACTGTAGATATCAGTTCCAAACTAGTAAGGACATCTTTTGAGTTGTTTTTGAATGGTTTTAAAGGGATAGTTCACCCTAAAATGAACATTTACTGTTCTTCCACATTATTTTCTGTAGAACACGAATGGACATGTTTAGCGAGATGTACAATCTGCTCTTTTGAGGAGACTTCATTGAACTTGGATTGTGATTTATACCAACAACCTCCAGAAAAGACAAAAAAGCATAATAAAAGTAGCATAAATATGGTCCAAACTGATCAAAAGAGGCAGTAAAGACATTTATGATGTTACAAAAGATTTCTATTTTGAATAAATGCTTTTTTTGAACTTTGTTTTTATCAAAAATTCCATAAAAATACAAAGCAGCACAACTGTTTTCAACATTGATAATAATAAGAAATGTTTCTTGAGTAGCAGATCACTAAAATGTTGTCTATATGACTATATGCACTATATTACAAAACTTTTAAAGTCATATGTTAGCTTTACATGAGAAACAGACCCCAAACACAAAGCTACACTGTAAAAATGTTTGTAATTTTACAGAAAAATACAGTAAAAAATACTAGTGTAAAAACCTGTTTGTTGTAAGTTACAGTACCTTACCATGTACAATATACAATAGCAAATAAATAAAAATAGTCAAATCTATGTTTTTTGGAAGTAAAAATGTTGATTAATTTTATGAGAAGTACTTCTTGTGTCTTAGAGGGATACATACATATGAAGCAAAGCTGTTGGCTGGCTAATCTAAACCTAAATGGAGCAAAAAGCAATAATACTGTAGATATCAGTTCCAAACTTGTAACAAAATCTTTTAGTTGGTTTTGAATAGACTTGAATAGGGAAAATTTCCATGTGTGTTCCACAGAAGAAAGTCATAGAGGTTTGGAGTAAATGGCAAAATAATGTATTGAATAATAAAATGAATTGGTAATAAAAATGTTTTTTTAATAAATACAAAATATTTGTTGTTGTTATTATTATTATTATTATTATTATTATTATTATTATTATTTTAATAATTTGGTGGTTTAATATTCTTATATCTGGAATTTTTAATGTTTTTTTTTTTTCTAAAATTGTTCAAAGATGACTTATAACAGGTAAACTATAGAGTTTAACAAAACAAAAGAATATTATTTCATTTCATAACATCAAACTATTATTTTTAAATGGTGAAATGTCTCAGCATGACAGGGGTAAACATAATGTTCTGCATGATTTAAAAAGTAGAACATATTTTAGAAGGAAAAAAAAAAGTGAAAACACAAAATTTCAGTTAGTTTCATTTTGTTTCTTTCTTTTTCCCCTCTCTCTTATAACCTATTAAAATATACTGGTAGGGACAGAGAAATGTTGTAAATTTAGATAAATATAAACAATTAATGATTTTTTAAAATATAAAATATATTTTAATAATATTAAAATTATAATATTTTAATAATACCTTATTACAATAATAATAATTTATTTTGCATTACACTAAAGGTAAATCTCAAATGATTGAGATTAATAGCATGTTCATTGAATCAGTGTAGAATACAGCTATAATCTGCCCACTAGAGGGCGACATTAACCCACATAAAACAATCCAGTATTCATTGAGAATGACAGAAATATTGAGGCTTTTCTGAATCTACAATAGTCATTACTCCCTTTTTCTCCTCTACACTGGCTGACCTGTAAAATGACAGTATTTGTTAGTGAAACTACACTGCGATCACTACTATGCAACAACATATTGCAATTAATATCGAAGAACACAACTATAGTGTGACTATGGTTCTGTTCTTTTTTTTTTTTTTAGCAGAAATATTTTGTCCTTAATGAGAAAACGACAAAAACAAACAAATGTGATTTTTGTTTTAACATTTGTGTCATAATTTGTGCTACAGATTTGCATAATTTTAAATTTGCACTTAAATGTGTGGCCAGACAATATTTGTCTAAAGATTGTATGGAGTTCTACTTTTGTCTTTTATTGCAATTATATGTAATATTATTATTTATCAACTACATGTATTAATATTATTGTGTTTTAAATGTTCTGAATTAAACTAAATTTACCTTTTTTTTAATGGAATCATTAATCTACAATTATTAAAGAAAAGAAAATAAACAGCTATCCATTGAAACATTTTCTGTTTCGAACTGAAAATAATGGGACCTGTGTTCCGATGGGAATCATCCAGGTGCTTCTTGACAAAGATTTTTTTTTCTTTTTTTTTTTCTTCTTTTTTCCATGCACGGTTTTCCGTTTTGTGTTTTCCCATAAAGCATATTTTTACCCTGTGTCTCTTAATAAACTGAAAAATGTTGCCTGGCGAGCTACATCTGGATGATTCACTTTTGATACAAGTCTAGATATTTTATTTCTGTTCTCTTAAGGATGTTTGTCATTACAAAAATAAGAATTTTCTGTTGATATGATATCATATCAGATATTGGTTGACAACTATATATAATCAGTACATAAACATGTTAAAAACTTGGGTTATAAATTATATGCAAAGCCTTTTAATAATTCGAAAAATAAAAACAAAAAAACCTGGTAATCATGTTCTCCAACAATTACATCTTGTATTGCAGAATCTTAAATATTTGATCTTTGTTTTATGTTAAAACAGTTCTTTATTTTGCTTTTTTGCAGTTATTTCTATGTTTAAATTAAATTCTCATCACAGATTTTGCTCTACATCTTTAGATGAAATATAAAGTGTCAGTGCAAATTGCTACAATTGTAGTATAGCATTGATATTTTCTTTCTTATTATTGAGCTTGCGATTGCAACATTGTTATCCTAAAATATTTTAATATTAGCATACAATTCAAATAATGATATTTTTAAGAATATTTTAGTAACACACTGTAAAAAGTGATAAGTTGACTTAACTTGACAATTCACTTAACTTATTTTTTAATTATTACTGTTTTTAAGTTAAGTCAACTTATCACTTTTTACAGTGCATTAATATTGAATTTAAGCTCAAGAAGACTTTTTAGCAATTAATTAAGCATATTACACAGGACTCTAACAGGCATGGAAGTATCAGAGAAGATGTCAAAATTTAAAATTAAATAATACATTAAATGTCAGAAGTTCACATGAAAGATTTCTGTTTCCTTCCACAAAAGTAACTGGACAGCTTTGAAACGCTCTGCAAAATGTTCCAGCTCCAAACACCAGGGGTCACTGTGTTTCCGTATGATGAAACGGTCCTGCGTCGCCAGTCGCTTAACGATGGGCGGAGCAATCGAGCTTGTGCTCGTTAACATTCCTTGTAAACAAGTGAGGTTGTTTGGAGGCGGAGCGATTCGGTGGCCTTTCGCTGAACTCTGCTTCTAGACGGAGGAGGGGGAATGAAAGTACGGCGTGTTGGCAATGGCCAGGCATTTCGGTTATGTTTTAAAGAACCGACTCGTGGCCCGCAGGAGACATCTGACCGGACGATGACCCGCCGACTGGGGTCAGAAGTTCAGAAAATGTCACATCATAGCTGATGTGACAGTCTGTGGCTACTGTTGAGCCCCCAAAAACCCAAATAAAAAAAAATCAGCCTTCATTCCCGCCAGTGTAAATCTATGATACCAGACGCGTGAACTTCAGATGAACTTTGCTTAATTCTTTCGTAGGGACAACGAGAGTTTATGTTTGAGTTTGTTTGGGTTCGTATTTGTTAGAGATTCGACATTTGAAGAGACACACTGGAGCAATATCCGATTTTTGTTAGATTATCCGAGATCTGACCAAAGTTTGACCTCTTGCGCGAGCGACAAATTCGCCTAGATGTCATAAGCGCCGCTAAGAGACCTCGCCATGCCATTTTGCATATTGTTATCCTCTTGGTTTTCAATTTAACCACTTTATAATGTCAAAAACCCAAATAAAAAAAAAAAAATCAGCCTTCATTCCCGCCAGTGTAAATCTGTGATACCAGATGTGTGAACTTCAGATGAACTTTGCTTAATTCTTTCGTAGGGACAACGAGAGTTCATATTTGGGTTTGTTTGGGTTCGTACTTTGAAATTCGACATTTGAAGAGACACACTGGAGCAATATCCGATTTTTATTAGATCAGCTGAGATCTGACCAAAGTTTGACCTCGTGCGCGAGCGACAAATTTGACTAGATGTCGTAAGACCTCGCCATGCCATTTTGCATATTGTTATCCTCTTGGTTTTCAATTTAACCACTTTTTAATGTCAAAAACCCAAATAAAAAAAAAATCAGCCTTCATTCCCACCAGTGTAAATCTATGATACCAGACGCATGAACTTCAGATGAACTTTGCTTAATTCTTTCGTAGGAACAATGAGAGTTTTTATTTGGATTTGTTTGGGTTTGTACTTTGTTAGAGATTTGACATTTGAAGAGACACACTGGAGCAATATCCGATTTTTGTTAGATCATCCGAGATCTGACCGAAGTTTGACCTCGTGCGCGAGCGACAAATTCGCCTAGATGTCGTAAGCGCGACTAAGAGACGTCGCCATGCCATTTTGCGTTTTGTTATCCTCTTGGTTTTCAATTTAACCACTTTATAATGTCAAAAAACGCCACTTTGACCAAGACTTTAAAAATATATTGCCGACAGCACTGCACTATACAACACCATAAAATGCGTTTTTTACGTTTTTCTGGCACTTTATTAAATATTAATACTATACAGTGGTGTTGGAAGATGCTTTTAAGAGTTGTAAATCAAGGAAGTGTCACTGCCTCAAAAAAAGCCTTTAAATAATCCAGCGTGGCATTTACTGAAGTGCGGTGGCATGTGTGATTGAGGACTGAATATCCTCCTCGATAATGGATGTGAGATGCCTATAAAGTCCAGCTGAGGGCTTCTTGGAATCATGTATTAAGGGAACAGGAAGACGAGAGAATGTTGAGTGGTCTTAAAATTTTAGGGGGAAAAGTCATGGTTGTCGAGAAGGAGTTTGGACATAATTATGTTGAATTTAGAATGCTGTATTTTTTGTGAATTATTCACATTCTTGATTACATTTTAAAACTCACAAAATATATATATATATTTTTTTTTTTTTTCTTTGCAAAAGAAAAAAATATATCATAAATATATCATCAAAATGTTTGCGTTTAACAAAAGAAAATAATGAGTTTGGAACAACGTTACTGTCTGCATTAGTGCCATAGATGTAAAAAAAAATAAAATAAAATAAAACTCGAATATCGCAATAGTCATTGGAATGAGAGAAAAAAAGACTAATATATCATTCAGATTTTTTCCTTGGTTTTTTTTTAGTTTCAAAGACAAAAAATCACACTGATTTGGAACAACGTTGTGCTCTGTGTTAGTGCTGCAAATGTCCAAAAAAAAAAAAAAAAAAAAAAGGAAATTTGGAATTGTAATGAAAATATTGTTAATACTTCCATTTTTGAATGGGTTTAGATTGACATTATTCTGCATTATTGCTGCAAATGTCAAAAAACAATTGTCACATTTTAAAAAGTGCAATAGTCACTGCAATGAAATAAATATTAATCATTTTTTTTTCCTTCTGTGTTCAACAAAGAAAATCATACAAGTTTTAAGTGGCATTACTCGCTGCATTAGTGCTGCAGATGTCAAAAAAGGTTTCTGTGACAAATCAACCCAAATTCACGGCAATTCGAGGCTAATTCGAGGTGGCTAATTTGCACAAATTTATATGACTTCACTTGTATGAATGTGTACAATTTGTGCAAAAATCGTACGTATTCTACAAGGTGGCAAATTTGTAGGAATTCGTACGAACTCACTCGTACAAATGTGTATGATTTTTGAAAAACACATTTTACAAGGTGGCTAAGTCGAATGAATTTGTACAACCTCACTCGTACGAATTTGTTATTATTTGTGAAAAAACTGTACGTATTTTATGAGTTGGCGAATTCGTTGGAAAGACCACCTATATGGAATACGTACAAATTGGTTTGTTAAATAGTGTTGCACAAATTCAAATATCACAATAGTCATCTCAAAGAAAAAATACATTTTTATGTTTATCGTTACACAAAAGAAAATAATACAGGTTTGGAACTACATTGGTCTCTGCATTAGCGCTGCATAATGTAAAAAATGAGTTTGTACGAATTTGTACTCTTTGTGAAAAATCATATGTATTTTATGAGGTGGCGAATTTGTACGACCTCACTCTTACAAATGAGTATGATTTTTGAAAAACGTACATATTTTACAAGGTAGTGAATTCATAGGAAAGACCACCTCTAACCCCACCCCTAAACCTACCCCTCACAGAAATCATACAAAAGCATACTAGTGAGGTTGTACGAATTAGCCACCTTGTAAAATATGTACGAATTGGTCGTGAGATAGCGTTGCACAAATTCAAATATCGCAATAGTCATCTCAAAGAAAAAATAAAAAAAAAATTATAATATGTTTATCGTTACACAAAATAATATAATACAGGTTTGGATCTACATTAGTCTCTGCATTAGCGCTGCACATGTAAAAAAAAAAGAAAGATTCTGTCACTATTCAAATATCGCAGTAGTCATTGTAATGGAAAAATGGCTTCTACATCATTATTTTTTTTTTTCCTGTTTTGTTTCACAGAAGAGAGAAAATCACACGGGTTTGGAACGACATTAACTCTGCATTGTTGCCACAGATGTCTAATGAGATGTTGCAATCTTTCAAAATGGATCATAACCTTGTTCTCTTGATTATGGGAAACGTCCTTAGAATAAGTAATTTGTTCTTCTCTACTTTTGTCTCATTTAATCGGTTTAGCTGATACAACAACAGGTGCCCAGTGATGAAATATCCCCAAACACTTTCCCAGCAGTGGATACTTTGAACAAAAGTGGAGGGACGGCTAAATCACATTCATTAGTCCACTCCATAAAAACCCAAAACAAACCCAGTTTGTCTGAAGAATAAAGTTCTCCTGCCCCCGGTGCATTCACTTTGGTTTAGTGTCCGTACACCCCTGCTCTGCTCTGATGGCCCCCGAGGTCCCCATCCTCCCCGTGGGCGTTGGGATTATCGCCCCATCTGTGTCACCCGCGCAGGGCCACGCTGAGCGGCCGGGTCCCCTGCTTAGCAAGGCACCTCGATTGTTAACCCTGATTAACATGATGTGGCATTGAGTGGAGAAACAGTGTGAAAATCAAACGCATGGCATGACCTACTGCCCTGCCACTGAACCGCGACTGAGGGAGACTGAGAGACAGAGAGAGCGAGAGAGAGAGCCACAGTAGACCATCAAACAAAACATGTAAAACCACAGACTAACATGATAGTGTGTGGATAAAATGGTCAGTGTTCTCAATAAATTGCATGATACTTATTAAACACTTTCCTAGGTGCTATTACACATTACAAATCTCTAGATCAAAACACGGCAGCAAGTTGAAACAGTGATAGCATTTATAAGCAGATTTTTTTTTTTTGAAACATTTATTTATCTATTTTAAATTTACCCACGTTCAAGTGTTGATTAAAATATGCATGAAGCTATAATACATTTTTGTTTTTTTTGTTTTTTTAAGTGGAGACTTTCATTTAACTATTTCATGTTTAGATATTCATACAACAAAATATTCTGGGGGCCATGAAAATTTGGTGAAAATTATCAAAAATGCTGGTGTGGCTGGCAACTTAGGAAAAAAAAACTGTCAGGGAAAGAGTTAATGATTATCATTTATTGATTATTGTTGTATTTATTACAAATTCAATTCAAGTATAAATTATCTTGCATTATATATATAAAAATATTATTATTATTATTAAATAATTGTAATAATTCCATTAATATTTTGAATCATTATTAAATTAATGTAATTATTAATAATAGAATTTAAAAATACATGTTAATATTTTCTAAATATATACTGTATGTGTCTTTATATATATATATAAATAATAAACACACACACACACGCACATATTATGTACACAAAAACGTTTTTGCATGCGATTAATCCAGATCAATCGTTGCTCAGCACTAACTAAAATGTAATTAATTCAATTCAAAATATCTCAGTCTTAATGATACCAAAATAGTTAATCAGTATTATTACTATTATTGTGCTTAAATATGATTAGCAGTATGGGTTCCCCCTTAAAACAAATTCAAAATAATAATGATTATTATTTTCAGTTTCTATAATTTCATTTAAATGTTTATATATATATATATATATATATATATATATCACAATGGTACAACATTATGAACCAATTTATCTCCATGTATAAGAGCAACAGATGAAAAGACTAAACAGCTAAAAATGACAGAGAGATAAGTCTGATCAGTTTGGAGAGGCAAAGTAAGCAGAAGTTTAGATTGGGGCTGTTAAGGAGCTTTGGCCGTGTCTCGAGACATGTTCCCATTACAAAGCGCTGACCCGCAAGTAAACGGCCGGGACAGAGGCAGTTAGATTTGATCAGGCTGTGCCGTGTTAAATCATTCATTAAATCCAATTAGCAGAGATGCTTTAATAAGCCCAGTGCTCTGGAGCCGGATTACATGTTAAAACACACCAAAGAAAATCTATATCTAAAACACTTTTAAAATTACATATTGAACTTGTTTAAAAGGCAAAATGACTTAGAAATACTTCATATTGTTCAGTATTTATTCCTCAAATTCATGTATTTTACCCCCTTTAAGTTGTCACTCAAATTTGTTTGTGCTTATAATAAAATGTATAATACAAAATGACTACATTAGAATGTAAATGGTCTGGTTATTAGTGCTGTAATGAACAGTGGCATTCCAACTGACTAGAGATGTTATGATTTTCTACTTCGTATCAATGGGAGAAAGATCACAGAGATCTGACCTACTTTCTGGTCTAATCTGTGCTGATGGAATCAAATATTCAGCACGGACGATGCTGCGTTGTGTGGAATCAAAAAGTCATGGAAATACCTGTAGGAAAGCATCATGTTCTGGGTGAAAGATTGAAATGACTTGAATTTTAGAAATGTTCAAGTATTTCAGCCATAGTGATCTTTTTCTCTCGAGCGGAGTGCTGTTAGCACACGTCGTGAAAAATGTTAAGATCAATATTTGAAATGTTAATAAATATTTGAAGCAGCTGAGCTACATTTAAAGAAGCAGAACATATACATTTATTCATGGGTTTAATAGTTTAAGCTACAGTTTTGTAGATTTCCTTTTTTTTATTTTAATACTAACAGTTTTTTTGTTTGTTTGTTTTAAGTAATTTGATTTGCATTTCTAAATTATTTTTTTTTTTAGTATTGACCTTTCTTACATAAATTGAACAAATAGAAAATACAAATAGAAATGACACAAATAGAATAGAACAAGATGAATTTACACACAAATAGCAAGACATAACAATACAGAAAAATGTATACATTCGCAAAAGACATTATTATTAAAATAAAACATACATCAAAAGGCAATAACCTTTTAATTGAACACTTAATTGAATCTTCTAAATAACATTTGTGTTATTTATTTGATAAGGTAAAATGTAAAATGGTTTGCTATTAGATTAGTTTGTATAGCTGTAGTACAAGACAGTTTTAGACAGTATTGGTCATCAAATCAGAATAATTGCTTTATTAACTTACCTTTGCTATATTAAAATATAATAATTCTGGAAAGTTTTCTAAATTAATTGCACGATCCTCAGAATTGTGATGCATATAACGCAAATATAATGAATGCTACTGTTGTTTTCATAT
>JAUZSZ010000139.1:22155835-22166350 GCA_034780575.1 Labeobarbus marequensis
ACAAAAACTAAACAACACAGCAAATTAAAAAAAAAAAAAAAAAAAAAAAAAAAACAAACAAACAAGTAAAATAAAACTAAACAACATGATACAACAAATAAAACAATATAGCATAAAACACACACACACAAAGCAAAGTCATTTGACTTGCTTGTGTTATGTTAAAACAACAAACAAGGAAAAATAAACGCTAAAAACAAAACAAAAAACAAGTGAAACAAGACACAACAAAACTGGACAACACAATACAACAAATAAAACAGTATAGCAAAACACACAAAAAAGTAAAATAAAAAAAAAGAAGAAAGCACAAAAAAATTAAGCAAAGAAAAGGCAAGTAAAAAATTATTTATTTATTTATTTATTTATTTATTTATTTATTTATTTATTTATTTTCTTTAGAAATGTGTTTAATTTAACCCTTTTTTTAGTAAGGGGAGTTCTGTAGTCCATTATAGATTGTTAATAGCTTATATTGTTGCTAAGTACTTTTTCAAAAGTTGCTTATAGCAAAAACCTCTAAAGACTGCGAAGCTAAATTCATGAAATAAACAACAATCTTAACAACAAATTCACCCAAAGTCTTCTGACCTATGCTATCTTGTGTACTCATAATACCACAACATAGAGAGCTTGACATATTGGAGACTTTACGGTAGATGATAATTAATTTATTGTTTGAGTTATGACAGAGACAGTGCATGGTGAACTAATCCGGTCTGGCGTGCGCAGCTGCACTCAAAGATCTCAACAAAGGCCTGCTTGTTGGACCACTGTCATTGCAGGCTGCCATTTTGGATGGATCAGTCAAGGCGAACAGCATTTCTTTGGGGGGCTGGAGGTTGGAATGGGATAATCCGTCTTGACGTGGTTGGGAAAGTACGGTGGAGTCAAAATGGAGAAAAGCCTCGCTTCTAGCAATCCCTGCTTAGCTAAAGCCCTGTTTTTCAACTTTGTCTTCTGTCTTTCCCATGTCACTGAGTGTACAATGTAATGTTGCCAACACCTTCTTCTGCAATTTAACTTAGATTGAATCAACAGGAAGCGTACAGTACGCCAAAATACATATTCAAGCTCATTAATCACTGTACATACAGAACTGAAGACATGACGAGAATTAATAAAGCATGTTTTATTAGTCCCTTGGTAAGATCGTGGTTGTTCTATCAGGACACTGTCAGAAATCATAATGAAACACTATATGAAATGGTACATAATAAGACGTGATCTGTGGAGGTTCAACAGATGACCACTGGAAAAACAATTAAAACTTTTAATGACACAGATATATCATACTTCTGTATTAATTTTCCTTATGGAACAGTGTGCATTTTCTGCCTGGTCTTGGCATTGGCCTCAGCTGTGAACACAGTCTGCTGACACAGGCTTTGTTATGTAAAGACAAAGAAATTGTTTATATTTTTGCCTCATTTTATTGCAAGTGTAAGTTTGATGCTGGTTGTTGGTGAAGGCTCTAGTATAATTTGTTAGATGTTTAATGCAATTGACGGGGGACTTTTTTTTTTTTGGTCTGGATTTGTTAATCAATTTCAAAGTAAATTAAAACAATATTTTGATGTTTTAGCTTTTGTTTAATGATTTTTTTTACATTTTACAGTCACATTTATGTCTTCAACAAGAAACACAACACACACACACAAGTAAAACAAAACAGAAAAAACTAAACAAAACAAGTAAAACAAACACAAGTGACAACACAGCACAAATAATAAAAAACACAACAAAACAAAATTAAACAAAACTAAACACAATGAATTAAACACAAACAAATGAAAACAAGTGAAACAAAATTAAACAACACAATACAACAAATAAAACAAAACAGCACAACAACAAAACCCAGCAAAACAAAACACAATAGAATCAAATAAACACACCATTAAAAAAACAGAAAATAACAGAAAATAAAACAAAAACTAGTCAAACAAAACATAACACAACAAATGAAACAAAACAACTTAAAAAAAGTTAAACAAAACTTTAACACAACACAGAAAATTAAACACAAAAACAACACGTCAAACAAAATATAATAAAACTGAACAACACACAAAGTAAAATTAACCAAACACAACAAATAAAGTGAAGAAAAATGCAAAACAAATGCAAAGCAAAAAGCAATAAATAAACAACAACAACAAAAAAAACAACATAAAACAATACAAAGCAACACAATTAAATCACAACACAACAAATAAAACACAAAACAAACAAATACAAAACAAGTAAAACAAAAAAATTAAAGCACAACACAAATAAAACACAAATACAAATACAAAACAAAAAACGAGTAAAACAAAACAATAAAATTAAAGCCCAACACAAATAAAACAAGCATACAAACAAAAAACATAGCACAATATAAAACAAAACACAACTAAACTAAATAAAACATATCACCACACAAACCAAACCAAACTAAAACAAACAAAATAAAGCAAAATAAATAAATAAATAAATAAATCACAGCATTATAAAAAGTAAAACAAACTAAACAAAATACAACAAATTAAATAAACACAACAAAACAAGTAAAACAAAACACAAAAGAAAGAAGACATAAAGCACAAAACAGTGAGACCTGTGATTTGTGACCGTTCAGCAGATGACCAAAAACAATTAAAACCATTGCTGACACAGATGTGTCATACTCGTATATTAATTTCCCTCACGGAGCAGCGTGTATTTTCTGCCCGGTCTTGGCATCAGCCTCAGCTGCGAACACAGTCTGCTGTCAGCTCCTCTGAACTGCACACATGAGCACACAAACACCCCCATTCTTGTGGGAACCCTCTTCCAATTAAACGTTGTGGCGCTGGGCCTGTAATTAGCGTTTCCAGTCAGTTGCTGTCTGCATGTTGCTTAGCTGAGACAGGCCTGATGCTAAACGGCATACTATTTGTCCAACAATTATGTCAGGTCCCTGTGTCATGGCACAGACGTGACCAATTAGCCAAACCTCTGCACCGCGCGAGAGAAAGAAAAAAGGGATTAGCGCGGAGGAGATGGGCGAGGATGAAAACAGGGCGAGAGGGAGAGGAGTGGGTGGAGAACGAGGCGAATCTAATGGGAATAAGAGAAAAGAACACATAGAAAGGCTTTGCCGGGAGGGAGGTGGAAGGCTGCGCTCTCTCTCTCTGTACTTTCTGTATGTTCTGAGGCTGTACTGATCATTTCTTTAACCAAAACACAGGGCACAATATTCATCAAAGCACGCTGAGTAAAGCTCGGTCTATTAAAATAGTCAGCGCTATCTGTGAAGCCTGCATGTATAATGCATTATGGAGGTTGACGTAATGCATCACCATGTATTCGAAAAAGTCTTTTAATACATCTTATAATCATTTTGTATATGTTCTCGTGCAAAAAATATCGTAATGTGCACAAGAGAATTTGATGTTAGCATGCTGCTAAGATAATAAAGTAGTCTAATTAGCATAAAATCAGCAAACAAGTGGAGTCGCTTATAAAGTTATTATTATTTTAATAATACTTATGAGTATTAAATGAAATATGCAAATAAATATATAATTATGATCAACATTTTTCTCTTTTCCACCATTTTTTTTATTTTATTTCGATAGCCACTGAGATTGTCACAGGATTCTGGGATTGTTGTCTACATGAACTAAATATTTATTTATTTGCTTGTTTGTTTTTGTCAATTATTGTAATTATTGTAGCACAGTTTGTGCTGAATACAAAAAAAAAAAATTGCATGTTGACCAATAGTGTGTTATAAGTACAAATGTCAGGGCATGTCAAAACATCTCAAGGGCCCCCAAAACACCTCAGACCCTAGAGGGTTAAAATATAAGCTTTTACATCCTTGTTGCAAAATACCCTTTGAATTACTGTACGAAAACCTTTAGTAATAGTTAGAATTTATCAAAAGGAAACCACACCCAAAAAGAGAAATAGCATGTGATTTCTGATGATAATAATAGCGAGGCTTTCTTTAGCAAAGAAACTATTGAAACGATGCAAATGCAAAGCAATAGTGCTCTGTAAGCACATAAATCTGTGCAAACGCTATCTCTGTCAAAAGAAGCTTTCATGTCTGCTGTTGTCAAAACATTTGGCCGTATAGGATGTGCGGTTGCCCCGTCTGGAAACACCTCTGTTTCCCTTTCCAATCTGACAACAGCTCTTGTAAGCGCCAGCCACTGTAATGTCACGGCTCTCACCGCAGAGACTGACAGCGACTGGTTGCCATTTCAAATCAAGAGATAGCACACAATAAAAAAAATATGATGACAAGCACTGTGTCATCATATTCCTGCCCCATAATATCTGTCAGGGCTTGCTTAACTGAATCTATTATCTGGCACGGCCAAGGAACGCTTGCAGACGGGGTTTGGTGTGGTAACATTTCCTTTGTATTCTCTCTCTCCCGCTCTCCATTCTGTGCAGGCAACAAACAAGTAATCCTCCTTTTAAGGACCTCTGAGCGTATCGCTGCAGTCTTGAAGGAAACATGCAACAGCGCACAGATCCTTGACAACAAGAAAAGGAGAGAAAGGCTGGTGCACAGGCCTAGGTATGCAAAAGCTAAGAAATCATTTGTATGGTTTCTTAATTTTCTTTTTTCTCAAGAGCTAGCATCAAACTTGCAGCATTTGTCTGCATACACCACTTGTTTTCATAATTTACTTAATGTCATAATTGTTGTAATAATTATGTTATAATAATTGTTTTAATAATGTTGTAATATTTGTTATCTAAATCAATGGCATGACATTAATTCTTTTTCTGTCTTAATTAAAAACATAAATCAAAACTTTTGCTTATCAATGTTTTACAGTCAAATTTGTGTCTGTTAAATTGTATGGTTCAACCAACAGGCAGAAATACAAAACCAAATAAAACAGAAAAAACACAAAACCAACATGCAGAAATACAAAAACACAAAACAAAAATCACATATATAGATATATAGAAATATAAATAAATAAAAAAAGAAACAAAACACAACACCAACATGCATAACTATAAGCAAAATGGAAAAAAAATTAAATAAAAATAAATAAAAAATAAAATCAACTTGCGGAAATATAAACAAAACACAAAACCAACATGTAGAAATATAAAAACAAAATAAAATTAAACAAAAATTACAAGCATCAAATCAAATGCATAAATGAAACGCAAAACAAAATGACAAAACTAACATGCAGAAATATAACAAAACACAAAATAAAATGAAACTAAACAAAAAACACAAAATGAACAACACAACAAAATAAAATAATAATTAAAAAAAAACACACACACAACAAAACAAGACACAAAAAAAAAAAAAAAAAAAATGCATGCACAAAAAATACATAAAACAGAAAACAAAAATGTAAAACAAGCAATGATATCCTAGAGGACCCCTGGAGACCCCAATAGCCATGTGTTAAAAACCAATTAGTCCATTGAATTATAAAATATCATGTGATGCAACTTCCCAAAAACTTGATTTACATAAATTATATTTGATATTTGGGAAAAAAAAAAAAAAAAAAAACTTTGCCAGTGTTATATTTTTTACATTATACATTGTTTATAATATACCTCCCACTATTTACTAGTGGTAATCATATGAAGACTGTAAAACCACATATTGCATAGATAAACAATGAAATCTTAAGTAATAAAACATCAAGGCCAGCATCTCTGCAGTTATGCCTGACCATGAAGATCCTCCATTTTGTAAAGTCCAGATCAGTCTGAACAGCACATGAACTCCACATAATTTCTCACAGTCCATATCTGTAAGGCAGGTGCCCTGACCTGTAAAGATCAAAGTTTTCCCCACTCAAATACAGGCCAGAATGTTTTATAGAGGAGGAGGACAGTCTTAAAAATCCTCAGGCTTTTCAATTAAGCAAGAATTTGTGACCCCAACATGCCTGAGAAAGGACAACAATTGAACATGCCGATACACAATAACTTTCAACAGTGGCCGTAAAGAAATCAGACAGCAAACGCAGGTATTTCTTAAATAATTTAATTGCAAAAGGGTTTTTTAAAAATATTTCTACAAGAATGCATTATTTAATCACTGTTTTTTGTCTTCACCATTAAATACATCTCAATGCTTTCCAAAACAAAAAGAACAAGAAAACAAAAAAGTCTTGAAATGTGTCTTGCTTCTCTCAATATAAGTACAGGACTCAGCAGACATTTCGCTTTTGCACGTCAGTGATTTGTGATGTGATGAGAAGACTGCTTGGAAAGAAAAACATTTTTTACTTGATTCTTACTATAAAAATTGTAACTTCAAAACTCAGGAAAACTATCACAGAGAGGAGTGGAGGAAAGAGAAAGAGAGAGTCCGACATGGAGAGCAACCATTGGCACAGAGTTATTGAACCAAAATCATGCAAGTTATGTTCCAAAACGGCTTTGATTAAAAAACAATGACAATAGCACCAAATACAGTCATACGCACAAACATACATACACTCAAATCCAATTATGAGAGAATATACCATCAGACAAGTTGAATGTGTCAAAAGCAGCTACGTTTAGTTCCCGAACGGCTCTGTAAGTTAGGAAATTTAAGGAACAGGGTTCATATACATCAAGATCTGTCATATAAGGGAAAGGATAAATTGCTTTAGTGCATTATATTACATGGAGCTCTTGTAATTGTCAAATTAGGAATGAAACAAAACCACAAACAGAGGAGTACTGTGCAGAATATATGCAGTACCATTCCCCATAGTGCAGTATATAAGCACTGAAACTAGTCTAGATACAGAGTTTGGTTAACAGAACATCCTGTTAACCTTCTGGCTTCTTAACCCATCAAACATGCTATCGTTTTGCATATTTTACGTCTTACTTGTTTACTGAGGGCAAAACTAATCAGAACAGACCAGAACAGAAGACAAGAGCCGTTCAAAACCTGAAGGCAATCATGGGTCGGTCATCTGTTTCTGCCAGGCAGTAAACATTTGCCCGCAAGATCAGCCTAGTGTTAATCAGACTGGCAGGCTGTGATGACGGTCCCATGCACATGGAGTCTGCGGTGCGGTGTTTCATCAAGCCTACGCGCAAGAAAAAGAGATGAAGGCTAAACAATGTGGAAGACAACCCAACAGTTTCAGGAAGTACAACGTATCCTGCCTACCGCATGGCGTTATTGTGAATTACCATTGTGGTTCAAGATCTCATTTGAAAACGCCCCCAGAAATCCTGTAATTCCGAAATATGATTGCGAGAAATGAACAAAACGCTTGGTGAGTGAGCTTTACAATTGGTACTAACAGTTTCTCTTTGTGGTGGTGACGGAAAGGCTTAGCTTTAATATTGAAAAGATTTACTAGGGATCTGCCCAACATTGATGGGATGTTCAACACTTCTATTCATTTCTCTTAAACCAATTACAATACACTTCCTCTGCATTTTTTTCCAAAAATGTATTTACCATCTTTTTTGAATGTCGGCATTCGAATTTATGTCAGATCTTTAAATAAATGAATCGTTCCTTTTGGCCTCTAGGGATATGTTAAAATAAAATCATGAAATAAAGACAATAAATTATCTCTCCACATAATATTATTGATTCACATATAACTGGAGCTCCTTGTCATAAATCTTTTCATGCATTGGTGCTCCACTGGGGAACACCACTGAAACGTTCATGTACAGAATGTGTGCATAATCCTTATACTCTCCCTTTGCTTTATACACACATAGAAGCACACACACTACAACATAGTCATACTGACATTACACACACTCACTCACTGAAGAGATGGCCAGTGATTTTTACACTGGAAAAATATACATATATATATATATATATGTATATATATATATATTAAATCAGTATTTTGTTAACATTCTCAAAACAAGATGAAAATGTATTAAGCAAAACTTTTGTTTTTTTGTTTTTTTTGTTTTTTTACGTCTAAAGCATAAAACTGTGAATTTTGTTAAATTTATGCTTAAGAATTTGACAAAGAAAAAAAAATGTTGAAGTCTTAATATATTGCTCAATTTTAGTTCTCAGATTGATCTTGTTTCAAGAATGTTACGATATTTGTCCTGGTAAAAGACAAATGTACTGATTTAAAAAAAAAGAAGATTTATTGCAGTGTAGTACAGGTTATCACAGTCCTTATCTTTTCTAACTGCTAAAGAATCCTGACATAATGACCGATGACCAGCTAAATGTCAACTCATCATGGAACAGAAACTAAACAGGGTAAGGGAAAACAACAAAAGAGAGTAAAAGAAAACATCGATTGAAATTGTGAAAACGCAGCTGAGAATCCATTATTTGAAACTATGAAAGCATCCTGAGTTCACCAGGTATATTCTAAGAAGTCCTTTTGTCAGTTTAAACCTGGTGGACAAATGCAACTTCCTCAAATCCGGTCCTGCGACATCCGTGATCTTTCGCCCTCGGCTGTGCCTCTCCCTCCTGTCCGCTTGAGGCATGTGCCCTTAAATAAAACACCTTCAATATGAAGATGGGGAATAAGCACAAAATCACACGCACAATAGAACATCTGCTAGCATTGGAGGGATTTCTGCGCAATCGTGTCCACACTCTTCGTGAATTTATATTCACGTCTAGTTTTTTGTCTTTTTATATTCAAGTTATGTGTACTATTAGGAGTATCTCTTCATTAAGCAATGTCCATCCGGGAGAGTCCGTCCCTCAGAGTCAGTTTCAGGGAGAAATGCATTATGGGAGGCTTCCCAGCCAGCCTCACAAAAGAAAATACCACACGCACGCATGCAATCGCCAACCCCACACCGGAGCCTCGTGAGGCATGCATGGGATATAGGCTTTCCTCTCTGTTCTTAAAAATAAGTATAAAATAATCTTATCTAATCCTGTCGGGTGTAAAATAATGCAGTCGTTACAGGAAAACAGGAAAATGGAAAAGAAAAAGTTGTCCGAGGCACTGCGAGCCAGTTTCATCTGATTAGTGGAGATGAGCTGGGGTCGTCTGTTAGTTCGCTTTAGAACAGTTCCGCCCCATCTCAGACCTGGACGGGCAGCGTTTGGTTCATTTGCAGTCTCATGTCTTGAATGCTGCCGAGAATCTTCTTTTGGTGGCCGGCTAATGTTACACCTATCCGTAACAGGTCTCTGTAGAAAACAAGAGGAGGAAAAATCTTATTGAGACTGTTATACAATAATGCAGTGGTTTCTAAAAGAGAGGACAGAATTGATGTTATTGAAGCAATAAAATCCCATGGGAATGTAGCCAGGTGAGCAAATCCGTTAGAAAATTGTCGCTAGGTTAAGCAAATAGAACAACCCCACCCTTTTGCTACTGAACTGAGACAAGTTTGTGGTGCAAAGCCAGTTCTCAATCTGGAGATAGGTCAAGCGCTGGTCAATGATTTGCAAGGTTTTGCACCTAAGGCTACCAGATGTCAGATTTCACGTGAAGAAAGTGCTATTAGTGTAACCACAGACGTGACTTGGAATAATATTTCACTGCACAACAGACAGTCATTATACTTTAGAATGAGTGTGGTGGAAAGGTTACCACAGGCTTTATGATAAAAATGCTTCCTGTTGTTTCATTGGCTGAGGTAATCTAATCCCTTCATGAGGTTTTAGTTTACACAGCAACACGTGTGGCTAAAAGCTAGCGCACACACGTGCTAGTCGTTTACTCTTTTTTTTTTTTTTTCTTCACCTTCCGATAAGCAAAGAGGACGTTGTCAGGGAGCAAGCGCCCTGTGGCGGCCCCCAGTATGTCTGCCCTTCTCATCTCTACAATTGCATGACATTAGCAGAGTAATTTCACACAATGTAAAAGTGTTTTCTCTCTTTTTCCTCTGTTGGTCCCATCAAGCCAACAATGTTGGATAAAATGATTATAAATGGAGCCCATTAGGAGAATTACTAGTCATTAAGACCACGAGAAAACCACCGACTGTCCACCTGTCAAGTTGCCAAATTGAAACAAATTACCCCTGCCTCCATCCTTTATTACACTTTAATGGGCGTGATGAATTTATAATTTTTTTCTTTATTAGTTTATTTGATCCCAACTGCTCTCTTCACATCTGTCTAGACATTTAACATAGCGACAAATCATGGATTTCTTTTCTGGAATGTGACCTTTTTAAGATACTTTGTTCATGACATTTTCTGAGGATGAAATGTTGCAATAAATTAAAGCGAGATGAGGGGAATAATCACATGCTCCAAAGCTCTATCACTAACTCTGTCCTTATCACTATAATATTGAATTTCCTTATTGTCTCTTTAATTCTCTATTGAAGTTCTGTTTTAGGTTGCTTGGTCCGAACCAGAGTTTGATTCTACACAGCTGGTCCACACCACAAGCATCCTTATGAAACTACCCTTACTTATTTTTTTCTTTGGAACAATTAGAAGATGCACAGTGCCTTGAATTCGTACTTAACGAGCAATCCAAAAAATGAACCGGACACTCACTCTGCAGTCATCTGGGCCACCAAGTCAAAAGAAGCAAAGCCAGCATTAAGGAAGTTGTCTCGGTAGCG
>JAUZSZ010000139.1:22387438-22398218 GCA_034780575.1 Labeobarbus marequensis
ACATGAATTATTAGCTTAGTGATTATGGATAATTGGGTTTAGTAAATTATTGTAAAATGAACATAAATTAAATATTAAAAATATGTATTTATTTTTATTTATGATACATTATTTTTATATACTACAGTATATCATGTAAAATACTGTCCACCCACCCCCCCACCCCCCCCGGTCTTAATTTATTCAATGCACTGTATTAACATGGACTTTTTCATTTCACCTGTCAGTAATGGGTTTGTGTCACTTATAACAGCAGTGGCGTGAGGTTTGATTAATACAGCCTTAAACTGAGATGATAGACGGTGTCTCTGAGTCAGATTAAAGGCATGAGGTTTATGTGTCACAGATGATCACATTTTGCAGCTCTTGTAAAACACAGAGTAATCCCAACACAATTCATTATGTTAATCCAGTGTCTTCTGGACAGATTGCATCACCTGCCATCTCAGTATTGTACGGATTCGACTCCGAGCTGTCAGTCACTGTGTCGAAGCGATCAGATCTGGGTCAGAGGAGCATCCTGAGCTCAGTGATCGACACAGGACTGACAAGGGCTCATACTGAAGTTATTTTCAGGATCTCAGATGGAGTTGCAGGTGTGTGTATGTGACCCTGCATCCTTTATGTGCTGTTGGAGTGTGTCCCAGTCTTTGTCTTATCTCGCCCAGCTCTCTTTCCTGTATCCATGTTTTAACACAATGCACAGGAAACAGGAAAGAAAGAAACAGGAATACACTGGACTTAGACTCTGTCTTCACTTCCAGTGTTACGTCAGCCCAGGGTTTCTCATCCAAAATGCAACAGCCATAATTTAAAGAACAAGCGTAACTGGTTGCAAAAAAAAAAAAGTAAAAGAAAAGTAATATTATATAATCTTTTTATAAAGATTATTTTAATATATATATATATAATTATATATACATATACAAATTGTGACCTATAAAATGTGACATGTTCCTGTTAGGTTTTCTTATAGCCCCATTTCTCACCATTTCTGACCTTGTAGAAAGCATTTTTTTTCGGTTGTCTTGATATGGAGTCAGACTTTCTATAGTCTTTGCCTGTCCATTTTTCACTATCCACATGAATTAGATTTCTCCCTGCACCCTCATTACTGCTTCAGTTAAACTTGAGCTGCACTAAAGTCGATCACAGAGACTCTTATCATTCCTTTTCATCATCACATCCACCCTCATGGCCCTGTATTATGACATAGATATTGTGGATAACACACAATCTTACTTCAGCAATTATACTAATGACTTACAAATATTTCTCAAATGAACCAAACAGAGTCACAGTTTGATAGAGCTGATGCTCTCTATCCGCTCTCAAGCATTGTCTGTAATTACCGAGAGATAATAGAGAGGAGAAGATGAGATTGGAAAGAGAAATGGCAGTAGAGAGAGAGAGAGAGAGAGAGAAGTCAAAATGAGACAAGGGAAGAAGAGTTTTCTTGTCAGATAAAGAGTTTTTTAGAAGAGGTGACAGAGGGCAACCGTGACTGGTTTCTCAATACACAACACAAAGAAATATGAAGATGTTCAAGCTTCAAGAAGAAATCTTTTAAATATATACGTTTACTACACACGGATTCTTAAAAAAATGTTTGTTGTACATTTTTATGCAACAAATTGGTGTACCCAAGTAAAAGGCTTAATGGGTTTCTTGTCATGTGACAACAAAAGGGCATCCTGTGTGGGATAAAAATAAAATAAAATAAAATAAAACAAAATATTAGTTTTAAAAAATAGAAATGCTTGCAAAATATCCAGACAGTAATACCACCTACATGATTTTTCCATTCTGCAGACCAATAATAGAACTAATTATTATTTATTATATCTTATTAGGACAATTAATTGTAATTGGGACACTGACAGCATCATTCTATATTATCTGTCTATTTAAAAAAAAAACTATTCTAAAAAAATATTACATTAGATTATAAAATATATATGATAAAAATATTATTAAATTCTAAAAACAAAAAACATTTAATAGTAACGTGTGTCTCTTTTCATTCTTTAAGTAGACTGTTTTACGCTACTGATGTGTTTTAGCGGGTGTTCTTTACTCAGCATGTTAAAATTCTGTCCCTCAGATAGAAGGCACACAAATAAGATCCTCCCTAGCATATCCAGAGTGTTCATTACGAAACCTCTTCATAAATGTTTTATCAGCGACATGAAGAAAACCATCAGTCAATATCTCAGATCTGCAGTGTGCTTGTGTACGTCTCCACCTTGGCCATCAGTTCTCGGGTTGATCTGATCAAGGCTTTATTGTATAGATTAGATTTGTCATTTTCATTTGACTCATTTTGACAGAGCATTTGTAATCATTTTGGGTGTTAACTCATCTTAAAACTGTCTTCGGTCTCAGATCTTACTGAAGGCCAGAGACAGGAATGCTTTAACGGTAACTTTGCAGTGTAGATAGACTTAGGACAGGAAGTTCTGGCCTCCGCCCAATGCTTGACATCCACGCAAACTGCCAGATGCATCAAAGACCTTTCCCGAACTCTTTATCAGAGCCTAGTGCCAACCGCCAAAAAATAAATAGTGCTCTTCCTGCAATTAAAAGCATCAACATCTCTATTTAACTCATGCACATAAGCATTCGCATGGGAGCAAGCACACATTGTGCTCAAACTGCTATGTTCATGTCTTTGTGAATGACATTATCCATGATTCCCTGGAGAAAGTTACAGTAAAGTCAACATGATTTTAATAACGTTCATAATGTGACATATGGAGTGAAACAGGATGTTCAGTGAGATAATAATGTAGGGCCGGACTTGACTGGATTGTGAAAAGCATCTCTACATGGCAGGTTGTTGGAGGGTTTAGTCTCATTACCCATAAAGGAAAGTCAGTTTGGATTTTGTTGCTCACTGAATCTTTCACGATAAGACCAGAAACATTTAAGAAAGTAGGGTCTTTTTTGATTTCTTGTTCACTTTGATGTTAATGTCTGAGACCATGAAGGACATTAAACTCGTTGTTTTGCTTAAGCAATGCACAGCATAATTATCAAGAGTCTTGATTTATGTTAGCACAGCACTTTAGAATAATGGGGTTATCACAGAAATGAGATGGTTTTGAGTAAAATGTTTCACATAGAATCTTCAGGCTCAGCTAATGTTAAACAGGTGAGGTGCATAAAAATATGTACTAGGTTATTAATTAATAATATTAATTAATAACCTAGTGCTTGCATATCACAGTTAAATTACTGTCAGAATACAGGCACGGAGACACAGAGGGGTAAAATGAACAAGGGTGTTTATTGATCAGAGAATTGGATAAAGTCAGAGGGTTACGTGAGAGTATGTCAAGTGTCCGGGTGATCAGGGGATAGGCGAGCCAGTGTACGGGATAATCCAGGAAGCAGAGGAGCAACTGGGAGAAAGCACAAAGGTTAGTAACAGGGGTCTGGTAGAGTTCAGATAGTGAACGGTAGACCGGACAGTCAGTGAGTGCACAGAGTGTGGCTTTGTAGGTGGCTTGATTGGAGATCGACAGGTGCAGGGGATCAGTATTCAGGTGATTGTGATCTAGGGAGAGTGGGTACTGATGACTGAGGTGATTGCGGTTGCTGTGGTGACTGAGGTGGCTGAGACTCACTGACAAGAAGGTCTTACTGTAAATAGCATTTTGTTGTAAACATACTTCAACAATCTTTGATTTATTTACAAATTTACAAAAAATCTCTAAAATCATTATATGGACCACAACTAGACACATGTGACCTTTTAGTAAAAAAATCAAATTTAGTCACTAATTAATTAATTGTGTAAACTGGCATTGAGAAAGATTGTTATACTTTTTTTTTTGTATTATCATAATTTTAACTTCTTATAATATGGAGAAATTTGTAAAACTGCTTCTTCTTCTTCTAATTATTTTGCAGTAATTAATCTTCAAACATATAATATTCAAGTTATGACTCTTCTGAACACATTCTTGATTTGTGACATGAGTTTGGCTCAACTATGATAAGAACAGAGTGTGGAAATTTATATAAAATTAATCAAAATTCCATTAAAATGAATAAATATTATTAACAAATTCATATTTGACAGATATTATGTTTCTCGTGGTTCTAAAACCTTTTTGGATTCTGCTTAAATGCTTTAACGGACAAATATACAATAGTCCTACATTTGATTTTTTTTTTTTTTTAATAGACTAACATTTAATTTAAAAATTAATTTACAATTAATCCTTGTAGTTGCATTTTGAAACTGTTTTGAGTGGATATTGTTTAAATACTGTTGGTTAATTTAATCATGCATTATGTTACTAAGTAATAAAATAAAAAAGTACTAAAATTGACCATGTTTAAATCCATTGCGCAGATTTTCCTCCATGCATGATCAGCACAAAAAAAAAAAAAGTTTAGAAAGTTTGCAGATTCTCTGTGAGTCTAGTTATAAGTTGTAGATGGGTAGTTGACATGAGATGTCAAGCAGTGCTAGTAGTGTGACATGCCATCTACTCCTATTTTAACAGTTTTACATTTTTAAATTAATTTTGTATTTATTATGCATGCATTTTATGACCTTTTAGATCATTAATATCACAAACCTTTAATTTTATGATATAAATAATGGAGATGCACATTTACATGCCACAGAACCACTGAAAAGAACTAGAAGACAAATAAGTGTTGAAAAATAAGTGGAAAACTTGAAGGAAATGAGAACACTTACAGAACTTAATATATAATCATTCAAATGGTAACCCAGTTTAACCCAAATTTGTTTTTAGATTTTGTTATGGAGGGGCTCTATACTGCTCAGAAAAACATATACATATATACTTTAAAATTATTCTTGAAAATTATACAAAATGTAGTCTGGAAGTGGAAAAAATATATATATTGACGCTTAATAAAAAACTATATCCTGACAGTGCCATCGACCATTTTTGTGCAGCCCTGACTTGACAACAAAGGCTGAAAGTCTGTAAGACGAGAAGCCAGCACCTGTTGCTCTGTGCTTGAGCACTGGCCTGTGGCTGAGATCTTCCAGTTTGCCTTGTCAGACATTTGGAAATAAGGTAAAAGTGGTGGATTTCGCTGATGTAGTGTGGGATCACTCCACATCAGTCATTGAAAGCAAGTATTTCTCCCCTTGTTTGACACATCTCAGCTTGCCAGTGAAGAGCATCAGCTAATTTGTCTTGACAGATGGCACTGTACACCCTCGGTACATTTCACCACTTTCTTTTTTTGCAGAGTTCATACAAACATCCGGCAGAATGAAAGTAATGTCAACGTTCATATTTCAAGATTAGAATTTGGGATATTTTGGAGAATGTTTAAAGGGGTTATATGATGTGATTTCAAGTTTTCCTTTGTCTTTGGAGTGTTACAAGCCGTTCATGCATAGACAAGATCCCTAAAGTTGCCAAGACTAAAGTCTTAAATCCAAAGAGATATTCTTTATAAAAGTTAAGACTCGTCCACGCCCTACTAAAATGCCTCATTTAAACACGCCCCCACATGTCGACGTCACTGTGTAGGAAGATTTGCATAACACCGCCCAAATGTATACGCAAAGAAAGAGTGTGAGATTTTCATTCTCACTGTAGTATTGTTGCTGCCGCTGGCACCATGTCCTGGAGATGTTGTGTTTCATTGAAAGTGAAACTACTTTGTTTGGGCTTCCAAAAGAAGACACAACTACAAATCAGTGGTTAAGTTGTATTTACAACAATGTTCCAGAACAGTACAACCCAAATATTAGATGGTGTGCAGCGGATTTTACGGAGGACTGGTTCCTGGGAGAGTAGACTACAATGCCAGGTGTGCACAGGGGCTGTTTCTATAAAATGGGGCAATTCCAACTTTGCAAGGACAGTCTGGTGCTTCTAATTCACAGCCTGTAAGTATGTTTTCTTATTTAATGAATTTGCCACTGACTATTCAAACGCAAGTTTTGAGCAGTGTAGAGTAGCGCTTGTTGTTTGTTGTTTCTCTGATCACAAATGCAGATGGTAATGTTTACCCGTAAAAAGACAGTATAAGTCATTATAATCAGTAATTATGTCCCCACTGGATGCAACAAATGCCTTGTTTATAATGGGTTTTATTGTTTTTGTGTCGTCGCGCCGGGACAGGGCATCACAAGACGGTAAGGGGCATAACATTTCCGTCACACGCTTGAGGTATTCAGCCAATCACAACGTACTGGATAGCTGGCCAATCAGAGCACACCTCACTTCTCAGAACGATGAGCTTTGTAGAAATTGACTCATTTCAGAAAGGCGGAGCATAGAAGAGCAATAGTAATGTACAGTATGTGTAAAATAATGTGTTTTTTGAACCTTAAACCTATTTGCATTACACCAAATACACAAAATAATGTTCTTTATAGCAACGTCATATGACCCCTTTAAACTGATTTGACAATACAGTGAAAGTCATTGGGGTTCAAAACATTGGAAGTTCATAATTTTTGTAGGGGGAAATTTCAACAGGAATCCACACAAATTGAAATTTCCTGTGAGGCCAGAAAAAATTCTCCACGCAGATTTCACTTTGAGTTCTGCTGATCATGCAACTTTTTTTGGAGTTCTGTTGGTCGTGTGAATTTCTCCAACAAATATCTGCTTGGTTTGAAAATTACTTCATACATCGCAACACTATTGACTACAGACAATTGACCTTTTCTGTGCCTGAAATTTTGCTAATGTAATTGCACTTTTACATGCAAATGCAAACAATGCGTGTATAGAGGGTTTGTCATATTAAGAAAAAATGTAAGATTTGACACTATCACCAACAAAGTACATTTTAGTGTGCAGCATAAATATAGAAATTAGCATGCAGCAACAAACTTGAAGTCACGTGATGTGGTTTTCAGAGATAATAATATGAACTGTGGTTATTCAAGCGTACTTAACAAAACATTATTTTCAACAAAATGTGACTGCAAGTCACATCAGAAGACCATGAAAAAAAAAATTGTAATCAAAATTACCATTGGAAAATAGCAGACATATATTTGCATGAGAATACTGGCTGAGGATAATTTAAACTGTGATATGAATAAGGAGGATGAATATTATCAGGAGACAAGATAAACCGCAAAGCACTGAACTTATGGGAGGGTGAAAATTGATCAAGTTTGCACAAGAACTGAACATATTCTTCATATTGTGAATGTGTGAGGCACAAAGCTAATGTGACCGGTCTGTTGATTTGAGCTTGAGCAGAATTTTTTTATTTATATAGTCCAAGCTAGTTGAGTTTCTTTTTTTTTTCTTCTTTTTTTTTTTTACTTTAAACATATACCTTAAGGCAAATATGCTAATTTAATTTTTCTTTGAGTGTTAAATTTGATGTCAGACTGTAATGAGTATTGCAGAAGGCAAACAAATACATTCAAGATGCCTTGAGCATTTAGGACACACACTTTTGAATATACGTTTAGCAGCACTATGATACACTTTGTTGCATCATCCATTATAACCCATCCTCTGCAAATGGCCTTGTGATTGTCACTTTAACTCAACACATGTAAACAAATGTCAGTTACGAGAGAATAAACACATATTTACCCCATGAAATGTGAGCAACTACAAACGGTACCCCTAAATAACACAAAACTAACTCAATTTCAACAGGAAATAATATAGATCAAGAAAAATAATTTAGGTGGTTGCTATGTGGTTGTTAGGATGTCACTAGTTTGTTACCAGGCTGTTCTGAGTGTTTGCCAGGTAAACTATTACTAAGTTGTTGCCAGGCAGTTGTGTGGTGTTTAAGGTGGTTACTAGAGTGTTGTTTAGTGGTAGCTATGGTGTTTTGGGTGGTTGCTATAAACATAATTTCAACATAGGAAAATTGTAAATTAAAAAATATGTTTAGGTGGTCGCTATGGTGTGACTAGGTGGATGCTAAAGTGTTCCAGGTGGTTACAAGGATGTCACTAAGTTTTCACTGAGTGTTTGTTAGGTACACTCAGAACAAGCTGTTGCTAGATAGTTGATGTGATATTTAAGTTGGTTGCTAGGGTGTTGCTAAGTGGTAGCAATGGTGTTTTGAATGGTTGATACAAATGCAATTTCAACATAGGAAAACAATATAGATTAATAAATATATGTTGAAATGTGTCACTAGGCAGTTACTAAGGTGTCACTAGGTGGTTACTAGGATCTTACTAGGTGATTTCTATGGTGTTCTTAGTTGTCCTGGTGTTTTAAGTTGTTGCTATAGTGGCTATAATATACTAGGTTGTGTTCTGGGTGGTTTCTTGGATGTGACTGGTTGTTACCAGGATATTCTGAGTGTTTGTTAGGAACACTATGATTAAGCTGTTGCTAGGTAGTTGATGTGGTGTTTCAGGTGGTTGCTAGGGTGTTGCTAAGTGATAGTTGTGGTGTTTTGGGTTGTTTCTACAAAGGCAATTTCAACATAGTAAAAATATACATTAAGAAATATATGTTTAGGTGGTCACTAGGCGGTTGCTAGGGTATTGCTAGGTGGTTGTTAAAGTGTTTTAGGTGGTTGCTAGGATGTCACTAGGTTATTACAAGGATGATCTGAGTGTTTGTTAGGCACACTATGACTGAGTTGTTGCTAGACAGTTGATGTGGTGCTTCAAATGGTTGTTAGGGTATTGCAAAGCAGTAGCTATGGTAGTTTGGGTGGTTCCTAGCATATTCTGAATGTCAGCACATTGTGTCATGTTGTTTCAAGTGGTTTCTATGCTATCACTTATGGGTTGGTACCACTATGGTATCACTTATAGGCATCATTCATGAATTTTATTGAGCGCACTGCCGCTGATCTCAAGTCAAAAACTCACTGATTCAAATGATCTGGTCAGAACGAGTCTTTAGTTAACAATTCACAGAATTCACAAGTCTGTCTCAAACACAGCCAAGAACTGGAGATCCTCTGAACTTGAGTGTGTTAGGTGCGAAAAAGTACGTGATTGATGCTGAATTTTAGCATTTATTAGTGTAACTGAAAATCGTAATTAGGTCATGAGCGTCCATTGTTTGCAAACTAAAGCTGCTGTAAAAGGTATTTTTAAGCTCAATGTATGAAATGCTTGAGTGTATACATGTCCATATCTGTGTATTACCATCTGACCAGGGTAGTTTATTATTAAAAACTAAACAATGTTAAAATGATGCAAACTGGTGTCCCTGCATCTACCCCACTGCCATAGCATTTTCAAATGATGTAAAAGTAGTATGAATTGCATAACGTTTATATCTCACGACCAATTCATCCATATGTTGCAACGTGGCTAAATCATATGAATTTGTACTACCTCACTCGTACGATTTTGTACAATTTATCTTGACCACAGTGACAAGTAGATTTAGGGGTGGGGTTAGAAGTAGGTAATTCGTACAAATTCATCCGAATTTGGGAACTCGTAAAATGCATACGATTTAGCATTTATTTATTATTTATGTAAGAATTGCCATGAGATCATGTTGGTTAATTGGTCCTCACTAACTGATAATTATAGTGTTTTGTGTGTTATTGCCAGGCTTTTGCTATGGTGTTCTATGTTCTTTAAGGTGTTGCTAACCCTAAATTGCATACAAATACCATGTTTGCAATCAAAAGAAGAAGAATTAATAATGCGCAGTGCTATATATGCCTTGTTAAGCTATGTGCAGGTGGTAAGTGGTTAAGATGCTTTTTTTGTAGAACTGTAACTTAACTTGCTGTTGCTTTATTGGTTTATCAGTTGCAACAAGTCTCTACATTTGTGATTGTGTTGTAGAAAATCTGCTTGGCTTCTTCTGACCCCGCCAACCACGAGGAAAACCCTTCTAGCCGTGGTGCGACATCTGTGACTTTGTAGTGATGGGGTGAGCGCAGGCATGTAAGTGAAGTGAAATGTGTTTGAGTATGTGTGAACATGTGGCAGAGAGGCAAACGTGGGCCACACACACTGCTGGTCCTGTGCACTACAGTGATCAGACAAGCCAGCTATTCTTGGACATACTTGATACTGCGAGCAGGAACTGGTCTCCAGGCAGAGCTCTGCAGATTCATATCAGTTCTGACCAAGCAGCCATGCTGTAAATTCCTCACATTTGTGTTTTACTATTATTTTTATCGCATTCCTGACATTGTTGTTTATGAATTACACTAATGCACAAAAATGCACAAATGCAAAGAAAAAAAAAATAGTTATGATGAGGCGCATATGATGGAAGTGAATGGGGCCAATATTTACTTGAGAAGCAAAATGCAAATGGAGTCAAAAAATAATATTGTGATACTGGTATAAACATAAACTCGTTTAATTTTGCTCCTCAGTTAAATGCATCTTGATATAAGAATGTTTAGATAATTGTACTGGAAAACAAGACGGAAATAAAATTCATTTATGTATGTATGTATGTATTTGTTTGTTTGGTGGTTTTTGTGGTTCATGTTGCCATGGCAGTAAAGTTGTAAAATTGGATAAAATTAGATATTATTCTAACTTTACACAGAAAATGTAAAAAAAAAATAAAAAATCATGTTAACACTTTTTTTATGTAAAGAGAATATTTTAAAATATTTTTAAATGACATTTACAAATGGGTCCCATTCACTTTTCTTACTGTAACCCACACTTCTGGAAAAACAAGTCAAAATTCATTTTTGGTAACCACCATTGTCACAAATGTTGATAGAATGGAATTGATATGTTGATATGATTTAATTTTGAATAGTTTTATTCACAAAAATAAAGCTTGGGAATAAAATTCCAATTTATTGTAATTGCGTTAAAAAGAGCTAACAGTACTTT
>JAUZSZ010000139.1:22432064-22443155 GCA_034780575.1 Labeobarbus marequensis
AAGTAAACTTAAAAATAATAAAAAAAAAAAAAAAAAAAAAACAATAAAAAAGTCAAACTAAAATATTGTACTTAAAATAATTGTATGGTGATATATATGTGTTTGTTTATATATTTATTTATTTATTTATTTATTTATTTGTTTGTTCATTCGTTCGTTCATTCATTCATGGTTATTTATTTATTTATTTATTTTTTTATTTTTTTACTTTATTTTTTTTTTTTTTGTATTAAAATCCATATCTTATAAATATACATTTCAATGCTAATATTACCATGAATGTCACTAAATAAAAAACAAATAAAACATATTTATTAAAAAAATATAATGGTTAATACATGTGAATTGTTTTTTGTTTGTTTGTTTTTTTATATATATATATTGACTTATTTACTTTAGGGTTTTCATTTATCAAAAGTTTATATATCTTAAGAATACATCTGAATCCTGACATCATTACACTTTCACATATAAAATTACGCTAAATCTAAAACTTAATTAATTAATTCATTAATTAATTAAAATTTAATATGAAATCAAATGTATGTATATAATTGTATATAACTCTAAGATTTCTTTCTTTCTTTCTTTCTTTATTTATTTATTTCTTTATTTATTTTCCCCAAGGATAATGGATTTTTTTTCATGATTATTTTAAATATACAGCTCAATGCTGTCAACAATAACATTAACTTATAAAATGCCCAAAAAATACATATATTAAAATTGCATTACATAAATTAAACAATAAGTAAATAAACAAAAAAATACTAAATAAAAATGTCAAAAACAAGCAAATAAATAAACAAATACATTTTACATATATGTGTAAACAATTAAAAATAAATGGAAAAAAAAAACATTGCTGAATAGTTTGTAAGCTACTTTGATAAAAAACAAAAAACAAACAAACAAAAAAAAAAACCTAAAATTAATCTTTAGGGAGTTGTAGGTTTAATCGCCGCCTCATTATTTTGCGAGTTCATAGCTCAAACCAACACGACTGAAACATCTTGAAGACTATTAAAGGCTACATTTAACACTGTAAACAGCTTATCAGTGTTTCCCGCTCTGAGAAGTGCTCAGCGATTTACCTGGCACTCCTCATTAAGCTGGATCTGGTGAGAGCAGACGAGGCTCAATCTCAGACCAGGTTACTTGGCATGATCGTGAAGCCCGTTACAGTCTGTGCGGCGGCCAGTACTGATTGGGATCTGAGAGGGTAAGAGTTCAGCCTGCAGGATTGCCAAACCTGGCCTCGACAGCTGTGCGAGCGAAACGCCCATCACCCCACCCGGAAACAGCCCGTCTGTCCCACCCAACCGTCCACCGTCGATGCTGCAGCATTGTCTTTTTCTCACTCGCTCTTTCGATGGCAATCGCTTTCCCTGATTCTGTTGTGGAGGTGTTGAAATCCCTTCTGCGTCTGGCAGTTCCTCAATCAGCGCGTCAGCAGTTCTCTTAAAACAATTACTCGCGTCAAGTGCCCATTAGAAGGGCAATCTATCAGTGAGGAAGTGGTGTACAGGACCTCATTGACACACCCAAGGGACTCAAAGCCCTTCCTGCCTCTGAACCCCGACCCTTGCCGCTCCACAGGTCATGCTATTCTCATAACAGCCATGTTTACACATTTTGTTTGCTTCTGTGAAATGAGCCCAATCAGGGTTGGATGATTCTGGCAGAGGCTAGTCATTTGGATCAGTTTTTAAACAGTGAGTTAGTTTTAGTAACGAGCCCACAAACACAAGTTCTGTTGTTAGCTGTGAAAGCTGCTTTAAAACCAACAGTTAAAGGGATTCTTCACCATAAAATAAAATAAAATAATAATAGTAATATAAATTATATAAATGACATGTTAAAAAAAGAATTGAAATATTTGTTTGTTTGTTTATTTATTTAATTATTTATTTAAGATTTGTTTTAATTTATGAAGTGTTTATAAATTAGAAACAAATAACTAAAATGTAAAATATAAAACTTTTTTTTAATAAAACACTCACTATTAATTAATTAATTTGTTTGTTTGTTTAAGATTTGTTTTAATTTATGAAGTTGGTATAAATTACAAATAACTAAAATGTATAATATAATTTTTTTTAATCAAAAACTCTTATTTTATTTTTTAATATATTTATATATTTTTTAATGTATATATATATATATGTATTATTTCATTTAAACTCCACAGTAAATAAGCAACAACTACATAACCAAATTAAAAAAAAAAAAAAAGTAAAAAAAATAATGGTGTTAAACCCTGTTATTATTATTAGATATTATTAAGATTAGTATTATATAATTTAGCTCAACTGTAAAGCTGGCTATACAGTTTGACATTAAAAAAATATATATTGTCAGGAAAGTCGTTTGTTACCAGAAAATCAACACTATTTTGAAAACAACCGAGCTACTGACACACTTCTGAAAAATGTAGTTCAATAACCTGTTTCCTCAGCTACTGGAACCAAAATAAACCCCTGTACACATTAATCACTGCAGTGCTCATAATGAGAAAATCTCCACACAGTCTTATCAGCCACTATAAACAAAGACAGCAAAGACAAATCCTGCCAGAAAGCAGCATTTCATCCATTGTCTGTTTCTTGGAGGTAATTTGAGGCAGCAAACGCAGATGCAGTTTGACAGTGACGGTTCAAGAGACACAATTCTGACGGGATGGACGAGGTTAATGCAGGAATCTGTCAGGATGACCCCGAATGACACTGGACTTTTCCAAGAACAGGAAGTTATCACAGTCAAAGCGTCTGACGTATGGTTTTATCATGTTTTACTCTTTCAGTGAGCCATAGTGAAGAAAGATAAGGTTACAAGGCCATTAAATACTTTCCCTCCACTGTAAAACATGCCTGTTATGATTGTCTTTTGAGTGAATGTTTATAACATCCTGCTTGGAAATAGTGCAAAGCTCCACATTTTTCAGTCAAATAAAATAAGAATGAATCCATTTTAGGTTTAAAACATATGAATATGAAGACACCAACGCACTCGGTGTACCAGTAGATAGGGATTCAGGAAGAAAATCAGACAAATATCACATATGGCTTTGTAGCTTTTGCTATTAACTTGAAGCAATTGAGATCATGCTATGATAAATTACACTGTGAGCAGAAAGCACAAATATCTGGACTTTAACAGCTCTGTTGAACTATTGGTCCTCAATGAAATTCAGTCACCATATGTCTATAAAAGACTTGGCAAATGCGAGTACAATACATTTTTTTTCTATAGAGGTGTACAGTTGCATTACTTTACATAGAGCAGGAGTTTCTACACAGTTATTAAATGTAAATGAGAACAGCCTAGATTTAGTTCAGTTTTTTAACATCCTCAACCAACAAAACATCCTTTAAAAAAACATATATGTATATATATAAACTACTAAATAAACCAATGTTGTTATATCTGTTTTGTGCTACTTAGTCAAAGAGAAAAATATTTTTAATGTATTTTAAATGTATGTGCCAAGTTGTCTTTGTACTTTTGTATTTGTGTATGTTTTATATGGTTTTGAAACTTTTACATAATTTTGATGTTTCGGTGTAATAACTGTAAAAATGTAATGTGGTGTAACCATCAAGTATTTTACATACACCTTGAATACATGTGAGTCTACACATCATTATTTTCCAAAAAGTTTATTTCAAGGTAAGAATGTTACAATTAACATGTACTATTAATTAGTATTAATAGTTTTTTAGTCGCTCCACTTGACATTTTACAACTTCAGCTAACCTTGCCTTGTCATAAAGAGTTATCATTTCTGATATGTGATATTTAAAGAGACTTTTTTCTTCTTATCTTGGTTGCACAACATGACTTTGCAGGTCGCACCACATGACAATGTATTTTTTTTTTTCTAAAACACAATTATAGGTTAAACCAGAGGCTCATTTTTACTAAAAACTATCATGTTTCATTTGTCTCTCAGTTTATCTCATTTGAGAACCTGATTTTATTAAATGTTATTGGGCAACCTGTAATATTCATTGGAAAAATCTCTACTTTTTCATAGATAGATAGATAGATAGATAGATAGGTTAACTGTACCATTTATCATCAGTGATTTGGATGGCCTGGAAGCAAAACTCGACAAAAAGACCCCTAGTCACCAATAGCTCCACATTCTTAGACTGAGCTAAAACAAGGTCAGGGTTCAAAGGTCAAAGTACGTAGATCGTAGCCACAGCTGTGTGCAATGAGGAGTAAATATGCTGGCCGTGTGTGACCTTTAAGAGTCAGCACTTCCCCGAGACCCTTTCCCCCCAAAACATCTGGGCTTGATTCCTGAAACACCAGGTATAGAGGAGGAAAGACTTTCTGGCTGATTGTTTGTTAGTCCTTCATTAACATGACTCCACCCTCACCCTTTTGCCCTGTCTAATGATTGACAGCTCAAAGACTCCTGTAATGAGAAGGTCGCATGAGCCGGCAGAACCAATTCAATTACATAGCGGTAAGGTGTAGCAAAGTCTCAAATCTTTGCTCAGGTAAAGGTCCTAGCTTAGAGATTTTACAACATAATGCAATTAGATAACTATTTTATGGGTGGATCTCATTAAAAAAATATTAACTATTTTACTAGTTGTACAATTTGATAATGAAAATGTAGGATTTTTAGAAGAAAAAAAAAGCATGAAGGTTCGCGCCTAAACCTAAACCCTGCAGGTTGTACAAAACCGCATAAGATTGTACGAATTCACCATCAGTTTGCCAAAATGTAAAATAGTTACAAATTGGAATGAGAGTGTTTGTGTCCTAACAAAAAAAAAATAAATAAAATAAAAAACCTTTTATTTGCTAGTTATGGAAAACTGTTCATGTACTGGTGCATTAAATAAACCAAAAGGCATTGTTGAACTGAAAAACACCAAGAAATGTAAAAAAAACAAACAAAACAAAAAACATACAGCCACCTAAAGAACTTTGAATTTAATTTAAAATGTCAATGAATTTAAATTAGTGAAAAAAGAACTTATGTTGAGACTATGTGACTAATTTTCATTGGCTATAACTGGATGTACATTAATATAAATGACCTTGTGGAAGTACTTTATTAAAGTTTTTTTTTTTTTTTTTTTTTTTTTTTAATCCAGCATCATCAGTCCATGTAATTATGTAGTTTAATTTAGTTCCCCGTTAATTTAAAATGTGTAGCATAGCGTAGTTGAAACTGAGTGGGGGTGGGGTTCCAGTTTCCAGCATGCTTTGCTAGAATTATAAAGAGGCAGGAAAGCCTGCTGGCATGTCCGAATCTAATGTTAGCTGTTAAGATGCCATCATCTGGTCAGATTTTGAAGATTGTGTAGATGTGTCTTTGGTGGAAACAATAACAATGGCAATTAGTGGAGCAGAAACAATTTCTACCTAGACGGAAAAACTGTAGTCAAAAAATTTTCATGGTTATCTCTAAAGCTTACTTGAGTTTGTTCAAGACCAATTAGACATGAGGTTATGGTGCTTTGCAAGTCTGTGCGAAATCAGTTTCCCCAGGAGGTGCCTATACATCACTGTTTTCAAACTGTTTTTATGTTGAAGGCTAATGTAAATTAAGATTTTTTAAAAGCTTATTTGTGCAAATGCCAATTGTAAGAGATTCAGGCATCTAATTTGCCAAAATTTCCATTGTTTATTGTCAATAGTTTTTAGATGTATGAAGCACAGCTCACATGGAAGTCACTTTTAAACCAAGCAACATGGCAAATATGTGTGACCAACTTGAACCCGTTGCAAAATCTTAGGGAAGTCTGTTACACTTGCACCAAATTCTCAATTGCATAGATTCCAATTTATATGACTGAATTTTGTGTTTACATGGCACCATTTATTAAAAAAAATAATAATAAAATTTAAAAAAAAAAAACCTTTATGCATTTTGGACGCAATGCCATTATCATCTCTGTGTAAGCTACAAAAATTCAAATTTGCGAAAACACATTTATCATGTGCATGTGTATTAGGTATGCGCGAATACTTGAAGAATACATATGTGTGCAGGAGCATAGTGTTTCTTTACAAAGCAACATCGCCAACTACTGGCCTGGCATGAGTAATACAGCATTTTCAGTTGTTTTAGTGTATCTATGTGAATAGGGATCGTTAAGACAATGTTGTCCTCTGTATGCAAAACTTTTTAAAAATGCAAAGGAAAATCTTTTCAACATCTTTGTTAGGTAAACAAAACCAAAGATTAAGATACTCTGGTACTCTGAAAAAAGGACTTATGGTACTAAGGTACTTAGAACAAAAGAAAAAAATAACTTCACGATTACAAGATTTAAATTTACAATGTGACATATAAAGTAAGAATTACTTTGGAAACAAGCTCCCATAGGGTTGAACTTCTATTTTGAAGAGCGCAGGAAGTCGCTCCAAAGTAACGGAGTTGAAATAAGATCAAAAACCTGACAGATGACCTCAACCTCCACCTCCTGAGCAGGAGCCACATTGTCTCAAGACTCCTGCTGACTCCTGAGCCACTGACCAGACAAGCACATACATGTTACCATGTTCAGATCCCATCGTGCGTTGGTGGGTTTCAAGGGTGTATCTTTTTACGTGCTTCAGTATGTGTGAATGTGTTAGCAAACATCTGACTTCCTCTTTCTACAGGTGTGGATACAGAGAACAACAATTTATCTCCAGTGGGATCTTCCATTTCTGTAAGCGTCATTATCATAATATATTTATTTATCAAACGGCGCAGCTTGCAAGCATTCTCTCCACCACCTGTTAGCGATGCACTTTCCATGCCACCGAATGCAAATGAGACTGCAGCCCTGTTAATAATTGAGCCAAGAGGGGCATCTTCAAAGTGTACGCAGCAGATGTCTCCAGACTCCAGGGAACTTAACATGAAGAAATTGATAAAGAAGGCTTGTAGAAATACAGATGGATGCGGCCAAGAAGAAACAGGGGGCAGAGACGCCGATTAATTCCTGCTGGCATGACTGTACACATGACTACAGTAAGAAGGAGGTCCCAGACATAAAGGAGCTGTAGAAATAACATTTGAGATGCCTTGACCACAAGGGCTTGTTACTGTAATTAAGCATTTCAGAAAGCCGTTAGGCATCAGGAAACACTTGCTAATGACTCCTCGAAAGGTTGAGGAGTCAACACTGTGAATTAGCATGCCGTACCTACAAAAAAAGTTGCTATATGAAATCATTTTAACATCAAGACACTTAAGGTTTAGTCACATTAGCAATGTTTTTGGCGGGAAAAAGGTCAATTGTCGAGTGTTAATAGATGTCATTTTCAAACGTTTTCAAGTGTCAAACCAAGCAGCTTTCTGCTGATCATTGCTTGAACACAAGCTTATGCGCCCTCATGCAAAACTCCCAATTGTGCCGAGCAATGGTAAATGTGACCACACCTTTAGAGTTTGGTTAAACAACTAAGAAATGTTCACACACAATCTAAAATGTAAAAAGTGGTGCAACGATATATTACTATACCAAGGTGTCAAGGTTTGGCTAGTTAGCATGATCCAGTTAGCCCCTGCTGGAAGATGCTGTAACTACACCTACCATCTGGTTCTATAAAACATCTTTTTCCATTGACAGCCATTAAAATACTAGTAAATAACTTTTTGCAAGCAGCAGATACTGTATATACATAAATATTTTGAGTTAAAGATTTAGAATAGAGCTAGTCTTAAAACGTGCTAATGAAATGCTTTCAAAAACTTACCTCAGTACCAAGACCAGGTGATATAGAACTGCATATATATGATCAATAAGCGTAATTTCTCATTCTTAAGGCCCGTTCACACTAAGCATAAATTTAATGATAACTATATTAGCATCCATGATAAAGCATGAAAATATTCTATATATTATAAGTGCATGCTGCAATTATGTTGTCTACTGCTTTAAATGCTTTCTTTACAGTCGAGTGGATTTTGATTGACTCTGCGTTTTTATCGTCAGCTGGGAAAAAAAAAAAGGTTTTGAATGTGATTCCAATAATTTTGTTTATCTTTGCCATTATCGTTATAGTTGCGGTTTAACCTATGCTTTAAATTTTAGAAAGATTTTAAAAACTATATTGTCCTTGGTGTGAACAGGCCTACACTTGTCAAAAAATTGCATTCAAAAATGTGTAATTATAAATGTAAAATTGTTAGTTTGTGCAGTGAAGCACACAAGCATGAGTTACCTTTAAAGTAAATTATATATATGTGACCCTGGATCACAAAACCAGTCTTAAGTCGCTGGGGTATATTTGTACCAATAGCCAAAAATACATTGTATGGGTCAAAATTATCATTTTTTCTTTAATGCCAAAAATCATTAGGATATTAAGTAAAGATCATGTTCCATTTAGATATTTAGTGAATTTCCTACCGTAAATATATCAAAACTTAATTTTTGATCAGTAATATGCATTGCTAAGAGCTTCATTTGGACAACTTTAAAGGTGATTTTCTCAGTATTTCGATTTTTTTGCATCCTCAGATTCCAGATTTTCAGATAGTTGTATCTCAGCCACATTTTGTCCTATCATAACAAACCATACATCAATGGAAAGCTTTCTTATTTCTTAAAGCTAATTATTCAGCTTTCAGGTTATGTAGAAATCTCAATTTCGAAAAAGTGACACTTATGACTGGTTTTGTGGTCCAGGGTCACATTTATTGCCCAGAAAGAATATTTTTAAAGCAGCACTGAAAGTGAAAAATAGCTAGCTAGGTCTCTTGATTGCAAGCTGGTTAGTATTTCAGAGATTGTGAAATTGTTCGCTAAAGAGAACAAGAGAAAAATGAAAACCAACTAACATGATTTTGAATGCTGAACACAAATTTTCCTCAACAAATACTGGAGACAATAACCAAACAGTCCTTCAATTCACTTGGTGTTTGAGTTAAACATCTGTTAAAAGTGAGATACTAGCAGTGCTATTCTAACTGTTATGGTGTATTACCACCACACACAAACACAAAATGCTACATATCAACCTTAAATACTATACTGTACATATACAACAGCAGGCCTACAATATTTTCTTCCTCATCAAGCAGCTACATCCCCAACCTAAAATTTATCATCATCACTGATCTACTTCAGTGATTTGTTCTCAACCTTAGTCCAGAAAAGTTGCTGTCTGTAGTCCAGAGCCAACTTGGCTAAGCAATCAATGTGCGATTTCCATGCTACAACAATACCTTTTATAGCAAAATTTTTATGTATAACTAACACAAAATTAATTACATAAATTACATATTTAATCAAGGAAGCAGGAGCTTGAATAGCTGGAACATGAAATATGATACAGCCATGTTGATATGTGGTTGTTGGGCAGCTGCAAGGGTGTTCTTGGTGGTTGCTATAGCAGTTTGTAGGTGGCTGTTGTTAGGGTTTTCTGGGTAGTTTTCTAGGCTTTCTGTGGGTTTCTAGTCTGTTACTAGGGTGTTCAAGGTGTTGCAAAGTAGTTGCTAGGTTTTTTGGGTGGTTGCCAGGCAGTTGCAAGCTGGTTGCTAGTGTTTTTTTGGGTCATTTCTAGACACTTGTGTGGGTGTTCTGGGTGGTTGCAAGGCAGTTGTTGTGTTATAGGGTGTTTCTTGGACCTTTCTAAAGCATTAATATATGGTTGCTAAGGTGTTTTTTTGATTGCCATGGTTTTATGTGGTAGCTGCTTGACACTTACTAGATGGTTGCTAGTTTCCAAAAAAAAATATTTGACAGCACAACTGTTGCCAACATTGATAATTCTAATAATAAATCAGCATATTAGAATGTGAATTAGAATCTAGATGGTTTCCAGACAATTGTGAGGGTGTTGTGGCAGGTTGCTATAGAGCTCTAGTCATTTTATAGTGGTTGCTAGAGCGTTATAGATATTTTCAAGGGCATTAATAGGTGGTTGCTAAGGTGTTTTGATTGGTGGTCAGGGTGTTATGAGTAGTGGGCACTAGGGTTTTCTGGGTGGTTTCTACACAATTGTGAGGGTGTTCTGGCTTGTTGCTATGGGGTTCTTGTTGCAAGGTGGTTGCTGGGCTGTTGGTAGGTACTTTCTATTGTGTTACAATTAGTTGAGTGTTATAACTAGAGTTTTGTTTGGCACTTATTAGGTGGTTCCTAGGGTTTTCCAAGTGTTAGTAGACAGCTGAAGCCAGTTGCTACAGTGTTTTATTGTACTGTGATTGCTATGGTTTTCTGGATTACAGTTGCTAGGGTGTTCAAGGTGTTGCACAATGGTTGCTAATGTTTTCCGGGTGTTTCCTTGGCAATTGTAAGAGTGTTCTGGCCAGTTGCTAGACAGTTGCAAGCCAGGCGGGATGTTACAGGTAATTTTTAGGGCATTAATGAGTGGTTGTTAAGGTGTTCTGATTAGTAGTTGCCTTGCATTTACTATGTGGTTGCTAGGGCATTCTGGGTACTTGCTAGATGGTTGTTGGGGTTTTCTGAGTAGTTGCTAGGATTAGAGTTTTCTATGTGGTTTCTTGTAAGTTGCAAAATGGTTACTAGGATTTTCTGGAGGGTTGCCAGGCAGTTGCAAGTTGGTTGCTAGGTAGCTGCAAACCACCTGATGTTATGTGTATGTTTTGGGGGGTTGCAAGGGTGTTATGAGCAGTTGCTTGGCACTTACTGGGTGGTTGCTAGGACATTTTGGGTAGTTGCTAGGTGGTCACTATGGTTTTCTGTGTTGTTGCTAAGGTCTTCTAAGTATTCCAAGATGATTAGTAGGCAGTTTCAAGCAGGTTTCTGGGTTTCTCTAAGTGGTTTCTAGTAAGTTGCTAGGTTTTACAAAATGGGTGTCACATTTTTCTGAATGGTTAGCAGGCAGTTGCAAGTTGGTTGCTAGTGTTTTATATGTGGTAATTAGATAATTGTTAAGGTGTTGCAAGTCTGTTGGGGTGCTATTTGTACTTTGAGTAGTTGTTTGGCACTTACTATGTCGCTGCTAGGACAATCTGAGTAGTTCCTAGGTGGTTTCCTGTCAGTTGCTAGAGTGTTCTATGTGTTGCAAGATGGTTGCTAGGTATTTTTAAGCTGTTTGCCACATGTTTATACGCACTAAAAGATGGTTGTTACAGTACAGTTTTTTGGCTTGTTGCTAGGATGT
>JAUZSZ010000139.1:22740626-22751029 GCA_034780575.1 Labeobarbus marequensis
CATACATATAATATAATATTAATTACAGTAGGCCACTTAAGTGTACTTAAGTTTAGTACAGAATAGAAAAGGGTCCTGTCCAAACTGCTGCTATAATATTAGAAGCACACAATTTCCTGCAATATCATTATATGCTTAAACATTAAGATTTATACTCATAGAAATTACTAAAGTAGTCAAACCTGTTCATCATAAGGGGGCGACCCAATACTTTTGGCAATATAGTGCACTTCTGTCCAGACTTTCAATAGTAGTAATTAGTGAAGGTCACTGATATAAGGAAGACGTGGTATTTCACAGTTATGCATCTGCAGTGTTTAGTAACTTGGAAAAATTAAAAAAAACAATTAAATCGCTCGTTACACCCCATTAAGGTGAAAACATTAAGTTCACACTTAAATATACAGCTTTGAAGTATAACTGCAATAAATAATAATGAATATGTGCTTCTCTAAATATCTCAGCAGATCATAAAACTGCGTTATGACTCATAACAACGAGTTTCTGTTATGACGCTTTGTGCTAGTCAGCTCGCAGAGCAAACAACATGAAAAACAACGTCTTGAAATGAAATTTCGCGCTAACGTCTGCTATTTAACAGCTAAATGTGAGCGTGTCGCTACATTGTTGTCATTTGCTGTATCGAGAATCCCACGAGTCTCATTAATATTAATCCCGTCCTCGAACTCTTCCAAGTCTCCTATTGACTGATTCTCACGCTTACGTAATGATATCTACCGTTCAGCCAATCACAAGGCACGCTTTGAGGGAAACCGTACCACGACGTAATTAATATTCATCAGCGAAGTCTTCACCGTGGTAGGATGTACAAATCCACTAGCTCGACATGAAAGCTGCAATCGATAACTGTGTTAGCAAACAAGATGTGTAGTGTGTACCTCTATCATTTAAATGTTCTTAAATACACGTATACAAAAACTACTTAATTTAGCATAGTATTGTTCTCAAACTAACTTCGAGCTGTCAAACTCAGGGCTGCTGTATAATAATAGGTTCATGTTTTTGTTTACCTGCGCTCTCCATCTTCCGCCTCCATCTCCGCCTCCATCTCCAGTGCAGGTAACAGCTTGATTCACACTTAAAGACAGAAAATCTCCGCACAGGTTGAAGGTGTTTCCACTGGGCGTCCCGCACCATAACAAGACAGATGACTGTGAAGTCAGAGATAAAGACGCGCTCCGACCGGATGCGCATTCCTCAAATAGCGGAAGCAGATTGTTTTTTGAAATAAAAGTGAAACGCAGAATTTTATGCTGGTCATTTCTATATTACAATGCAGTATATATTAATGTCGCCATAATAGATTGATATATTAGGTGAAATATTAAATAATAATATATAAGAAAAATCGCCAGCTACAGTTGTTATTTTATATATTTCATTCATGTTGTTTTTGTTTATTCATTTTGTATGTTTAGTTTTCATTATTAATATTTTATTCATTATATTTCATTTATTTTAATTATTAATGACATTTAAATTATATTTAAAACAAAATATTTCTGAACAATTTGGATTTTATTATTTGGTATATTTCATTTATTTTTATATTTCATTTATTATATTACGTTTATTTGAATAACTAATTACATCTTAATTGTATCTAAAACAAAACGTTTATGAACAATTTGAAAAGTTTTTATTTAGTCCTGTTTGGTGGTATATTCATTTATTTTGCATTTATTTACTTTTATTTCATTGTGTTTATTTGAATTATTAATTAAAATCAGATAGAACAATTTAGTTTTTTATTTATTTGGTACATGTCATTTATTTTGCATTTATTTTATATTTCATTTACTATTTTTCATTTATTGTAATTTTTAATTAAATTTTAAAGCAAGTATTAATGAACAATTTAATTTTTATTTATTTGGTATATTTCATTTATTTTGCATTTATTTTTATATTTCATGTATTATCTTTGATTTATTTTAATTATTAATTAAATCTGAATTATATTTAAAAGCAAACCTATTATTGAAGGATTTAGTTTTTATTTATTTAGTGTATTTTTGCATTCATTTTTAGATTAATTTATTACATTTCATTTATTTTAATTATTGATTACATTTAAATGTAATTTAAATATGTAATTATACTAAAAGCAAAATATTCATGAACAATTAAAAACAACCAAAACTTACCTGAAATTAAATAGAAATACAACCATCCTAAGCGATGAGAAAACGCATCTGTAACGGCTTCATTTGTGACCTTCCACATCTTGTTAAACTAGAATATTTTCCAAACGCTGGTTGTTCTATCAGTAGCTTCAGTTCACTGTCACCGAGGTCTCCATGAACTCAGCAGGCTTGTCGTGTCAAGCTGTTTACAGGCACATCAAAATTAAAACATTTTAAGGCTTTTTTGCATTGACAGTTAGAGCCAAGGGCAGCATATTTCCATTTCGCTTTTGAAGGTATCATTTATGGTAGCCTATATTTTGCTATGGCAACCAGCCACAACACCATAATATAATATAATATAATATAATATAATATAATATAATATAATATAATATAATATATACTTTTTGTAAAACAAATAGTTTTAGAAAGAATAAGAAATGTAAGTAATTAAAACTTTATATATTTCTTTTGTAATTTGATGGTATATCAAATTGACAGAAATGACCAGTAGATGGCAGAAGTGATCCACACGTCCTGCTTAATGCTTTAAAAACACTAAAAGATTATTTCATTAAATATTTAATTAATAACTGATCTAATAGACATAGCTGTCCTCAGCAATATTTAGAACATGTTTTTATATGACAGTAATCAGGCTAATTAAGATGTTACTTTAAGCTCATTTTTAGGTTGCCCAGAGAAAAATGTTTTCAACGACTCAGATATATAGAAATCTGGCAAACCCTCTCTGTTGTGTAATCAAATGCAAAAAAAAAAAAGTAGAACGTTTTAGAATGTGTGTGTGTGTGTATATATATATATATATATATATGATTTAGAATAGGTAGGCTACTGTATATACAATAGTATAAATATAAATATGAATTTGCATGAGAAGCACTCTATTGCATAATGCCTATAGTTGGCATAAGCACCAATAAGAAGCAATAGATCTGTGAGAACAGGCAGATAGTAGTGGGTGTGTGATAGATGTTCAAGGTGGAGATGATGGCCTGTAATAAACAACTGTTCTTGCATCTGGATGTTCTAGTGCACAGAGATCTGTAGCGTCCTGAGGGCAGGAGTGCAATGTTGATATAAGCTGATTTGAAACAGGTACCATTATTTGTTAACATTACAGTTAATAGCAACCTATGGAGACTTGCTGGACCACCAACTGAAAAAAATGTGAACTCATTTGAGTTCTGTATCTAAAATGTCTAAAAATTCTTAAATCAAGATGCATTTAGTAGATAAGCAAAATGGCGTAAGATATTTAGATTTTAGTTATTTAAATCTAAATTTAGTTTAACCCAGGAAACAAGACTTAAGTCTATATCTTACGCCATTTTTCTTATGTAGTAAATGCATCTTGATTTAAGAATATTAAAATATTAATTAAGATAAAGCTTTTTTTGTAATGGAGTGTGGTACAGTGCAAGAAAGTTTTTGTGATTAAAAACGCGATACGCAGTGGTAGGGCAGTGGAATAAAATTTTTAAAAACGCAAGGACTAGAAATGCACTTTTTTTAATCTTCTTTTAACGTAAGTGCAACATTTTTAGAATTTTTAGAATTATGTGTCTGGAAATGACGTCAAATGTGTTGGCGGCGCAGTGGAACGGAGGGAAAACGCACGGTAAAAAAAAACGGCCCTTAAGGCCAGTTCACACCAAAAATGATAACTATATTAGCATCCACACCAAAACACAATATTATAAATAGGCACTACAGTTTTGTCATCTGCCACTTTGATTAAAGGTGCAGCGATTTCTGCGAAACGATGATGGACCAAAACCCACTTGTAGCCAATCACCAGTAATGGGGGAGGTGCCTGTATTGCATAGCATGTTTGGGCTAACAAGATAGGGGCGTGGTCATTTTGGATAGGGGCGTGTTTGTTTTTTGATTTCAAATATCTGTAGCTGTGTTTCGTTTACCCTTCATATTGCTCAAATTTAAATTGCGAATTGAAAATACACCTAATGGAAACACCTCAATTTCACAAAATTTCCCATGTATTTAAAAAAAAAGTTTTTACGCTCAATTTTCCAGGCAATTCAAAAAAGGAATATAACTGCACAGAAACATTTTTTTTCGTATTTACAGGTCACCTGGAATACATAAAACCACACAGACTAAAAATTACTGAAAAATTTACTTTTTGGTCGCATAACATTGGTTAATGGTAATGCTGTCAATTCACGATAGTTTTTATCGACATTCATAAAGTATCGCAAAAGTTTTGCGCAAATCTGTAATAGAAATGCAGCTAGTGTTTCAGAAATCGCTTACTGCACCTTTAAATGCTCACGCTCTTTAAAGTCAGGTGGATTCTAATTGGCTGTCAATGTTTTTATTGTTCAACAGCTGGAAAACATGACTCCAATGAAATCGTTCTTCTGTGTTGTTATCGCTATAGCTGTGGTGTGGACTGTTTAATCTAGAATGATTTGTAAAGCTATATCTTTATCGTCATAGTTATACTTGTTCTGTATACATTTTAATTAACCTTTAATTAAGTCAATGGTATTTCCATATTTAATTAGCTAAGTGTGTGAGAAACTCATTTATAAAAAGTTATCAATTCATGTCCGTTAATATGTTGTGCGAGTTATGCACAAGAATACAGCAAAACATTTAAAATGGTTTAGTTCTCAATGGAACAGTAATTTATTTCTGACAGAAAACTAAACTTTTTTCAAAACAGCACATTACAAGGGTATTTAAGATATTTTCAAAGGCTCAGTGATCAAGTACAATACATTTTGCTTGTATACTACATTTCCTTCAACAAAAAAAAGAAAAACAAGCAAACCTAAAAGTTCAGACCGATGTACAGTGATTGTACAATATTTCTGTTTGGCTCAAATTGGGTAAAAAATAAACCAGATCGCTGCATCCATAGTGCAAGAGGCACAAAAGACATTAAAAACAGAAGACATGCCCTATACATAAATGACATCTGTGAACACTTTTGCGGCGTTGATTTCAGCACAATGATTATTTTATCGTTCTTTGAAAGTTATCAGTGTAAACTACACCTGGAAATATAAATCGGCATTTATTTTGTAAATTTTACTGCAATGTAATAAACATTTGTTTGTATGTAAAGTCTTACAACATCATGCAAATGAAAACAGGTGGCTCATTTTTTTTTTTTTTAACATTACTGGGTTTTTTCCTCCAAAAATCACCCTTCATCATCCATAATCAAATATCATTCACAGACTGTTTAAATTATGACGAATAAAAAACATGAGGTAAGAAAATAGTCTGATAGATCATGCAGCACATGCTAATCACAAACAAAAGGTGACAAAGTAAAAAAGAAACAAAAAAAAGCACGCGCAAACAAGAAAATGTGCGTTACAAAACAAATGTACACAGCTTGTCTTCTTTGGTTACAAATATGTTGTACGAACTAATTCACAGCTTCTTCCCCATCCCGAATTGAAAATACAAAACGAATTGAAAAACCTGAATTTAAGTACTTAGGAAAAGTATAGCAAGTATACTTAATAAAACCCGAAAGAAAAATACTTGATAACTGCTGCTCACCTATACAACTGGCTATACTTTACAATCTATACACATGTACATTCAACCCCGAACCAACTCAACTATACAGGACTGTGTTGTTGAATCACTTTTAGTGTTGGAACTGTGCCATGGGGACATTATTGCCTTATTAAACAAGTATTTTACATTTCAGAAACCAAAAGAACGTTTCTTTATATATATAATAGATCTCTGTTACATTATTCATTTACATTATGAAAATAGCAGCCCTCTAATAAATATATGCAAACAGTAAAACTAAACAGACGAAAGGACTCATGCTGTAGGCTCTCCCAGGCTTTCCATGGTAGTTACTCTCCGTTTCCAGATCTAAAATCGCTGTTTGTCTTCACAAACAAGCTTCCAGCTAAATCTCCACTTTCTACTGAACTCCTTCGCATTTGTCCGCGCCTGCCAGCAGCCCATACCCACGGAAAACTACCCCACCCATCGTGGAGCCAAATTTGCTTCTCCCAAAATGATTGTCTAATACTGGGAAAGCCAAAGCAGCACGTATAATGAAGCATGGCTCCCTGCAAGTGGCAAACACGACTGGAAACCAAAATCTCCTTTGCAGATTGGACTTTTTTTTTGTTTTTTTTTATGCAAGTCCCGCGAAGGCAGGTCTTCACATTGTGGATACGTTGGGTTGCGGGGGCAAGGCCACGAGTTTGCTTCCTTCCTGTAGGATGGCGTTGACCGCCGTCTGTTGGGGTGAAGTACTGCCGAGGTTGTTGGTCTGAGCGGTGAGCTGGGTCAGCTGCTCAGTGTTGGCCAGAGATTTTAATACTGCGTTTTCCCTCTCCAGAACTGAATTCCTCTCATAGAGCTCCTTGATCTGCTCCTTCAAGACCTCCACTTCCTCGCGCACAGCGTACATTAAATGGCTTTTCACAAGATCCTGAGGAGAAGAGCACAGAGTTGGTCAGAGACATGTTTCGGATACAACTTGTGTCATGCCAGGTTCTGTGGCTATATTCAATGCTAGAAAAATGTTGGTATATCAGATCCATTTTTGCTAAAAACTCTAAAATTATATGTGGTTTAACCACCAGCACTGTCTAAGAAACCATGTTTCAGGGATAAAGGATTTTGACAAAAATAACATCTAATATTAAAAACTCTTGGAATTGGTATAATCAGTCTGGTCCCATCAACTTGAAAAATTATAAAAAACTTTTTCTCCCAACATTGGAATTGATTACATTGCATCTGTTCAAGATAAATGCAAGCTATAATAAATGACTCTTGACATTTATTCTGGTTTCATATGGATTTGAAAAACGTTTCTAGAAAAGTTTCAATTTAATTTCTATTTGATTCTAAAAATGGCATGTGGTATAACAATCAAGTAAAAAAAAAATACATTAATAAAAATAGATAAGTAAAAGGTTGTTTACAAATATCATGAATTATTAATTGCACCATATTAACTTTAATTACCTTGCCTTGTCATAAAAAGGTCAAATTATTTGACATTTATTGAACTTCAGTTTTTTTTTTCTCTGTATATTGGCACCACATGACTTAGATTTTGTAGGCTCTCGCTCTCTCCGTCTCTCTCTCTCTCTCTCTCTCTCTCTCTCTCTATATATATATATATATATATATATAAGCAACATCACACTCGTAGACGTGAGATATGGCTGCATATCGGCACGGCTGTGATTTGGCCATCATTATATAGTAAAGAAAGATCATGCCTTAAGGTTTTCTTTTCAAAATTGTTTTATGTTAATTCCTTTATGCCCAAAGTAAAATATCAAAATTATTTTTAATTCTTAAATGCATCAAGGTATTTAAGAAAAAACACAAACATTTAAAATACTTACCATAGCTTGCTCTATTTTGTTATCAATTGCCACAACACTGGCGCCAGAGGCACTGCAGAAAGAAAACAAAGACTATGCTTAAAAAAAGAAGAGAGAGTTTACATTGTTATCTCTTCTAAGGAATATTTCTGTCAAGTCCTGTCAGACTCCTTACATCATATCATTACATACAATCACACTTCCAACTAACTGCCAACTATGCGTGCACAGAATGGTAAATTTAGATGGCATTTCCTTGTTGAGCTTATCAGTACATATCACATAAAATCATACACGTGTTGAGTGCTTTGAGATGAGACAGAAATCAGGCATGCACATACTCCACTTCCAAAACAACCTGTCAACATTATATTACATTAGGTATTAGAAAATGTATCCAGTGCTTAGACAGTTATGAAGATAAACAAACATTTACAACAAAACTACCAACAGACAGAGCTAGATATCAAGTTTAAGTAGCCACTGCCGAAGACAGAAGGAAAAAAAATAAAGACTTTAAATAACGACTAGCGTTAGTTAAAAACAATCTTTTTTAATAACGCTGCTTGGATTTCCACAACCAGAACAATTGAAGCTTTAACGTAAACTGATAATAAATAATTATACTTCGCCTAATAAACACCTTTCATGCAGAAGTGTTTTAGTATAAACGCAGAACCTCGCACTTCGAGTTTTTAGATGCATTCATATTCATCAACGTCACGCGAGACCTTATAATACAAACCCAGCATTCACAAATCTAATATCACATAATAAACTCACATTTAACACAAATATGTCTTTACAACAAAGATACATATTTAATAAAACTAAGAAATGAAGCGTCTCTTCAGAAGAGCCGCCCAAAGCACAAGCAATAACTCAAGGGAAGGTTTGCCAAACATCGCGTTTTAATCCTGTTATAAATTCATAGCGTTTACCTGCATCGTGCTCTGTATGATAATAACCTCCCAGAATATGTAGGGGAGGATCCAGGAGAGTAAGGCAGGCAATAACTCATTTTGCAACGCATGTTGGCAATGGTTTAGTCTCCGACGCAGAAGTGTGTTAGTAGTAAAGGCGCTCTTCAGGATTTAAGGAATCTGTGCTCTCTCGGGGAGGCGTGGCAGCGAGTGACGTAACCGGAGGGGCGGAGCCACACATCACAGTCTCGCGCATGCGCAAACCGACCACCCTGAACGCCGTCTTCTCTATCCTGCTCGTGTTTCCTCATTTGGGACTGGGAGTTGTCTTATTAAAGTTTATGTTGCTCATAAATCACACAGACGACTTTTTAATGCATTCAAAGCAAACATTTTAGGAAACGGTCAGGAAGATTTAGAAAATAGCCTACATTATTTGATTTTTTAACATGATGTGACACTGAAGACTGGAGTAATGATGCTGGAAATCCAGCTTTGATCACAGAAGTTTAAGTTTATTTATTTTTAAAGCACTTTCAAAACAGCCTAGAGGCTGACCAAAGTGCTGTACATGAGGAGAATAATAAATACAATATAAATTCCAAAATAAAATAGGCTGCTCGATATAAAATGGGCACACACAATTTGAAACAGAAATTAATTATTTTTCAAATATATTTCAAACTTTTGACCAGCTGTGAACATTGCTAGATTTAAATGAAAACACAACTTGTAATAAACAATAATAACTTACATTCTGATGATTACTTCCTTCCCTCACTGTTGTCTTAAGTCATTCCCATACATCCTTACTTTTCATCTTTCTCTTGAATCTACACAAAAATAAACTAATAAAAATAATTAAACAAATAATTTTATAGACTATTTGGATAACTCACCCGAAACTGTTTTTGATGGTGGCCACAAACTGTGAAACTTCCTTTTGAAATCTTAAGTGGTCCTCCAGTTTCTAAAGGAAAGGCCGATTCTGGGGCCATTTTATCTTACTACTAAGTGTCCTAGCTAGGAGATTTAGCTTAAAAACTATTAACAAATTCTTAAGGGTCTACAGTAACTAAAAAGAGGGCTGAGTCATTGCACTGACTTTTTTGTTAAATTTTCATCCTGGGCATGCATTGGAGCTCTTAATATTGAACTCTCAAAGTGCACCAGATAGATGAATTTAACTTTTAAAATGTACATAATTTCTTATACAAGACCATGCCCCCAGATCCCCCACACAAGCAAAGTGATGTGGTTGTGTATGATTTAGGAATAAGGGAGAGCCTTTACATTGGTCAAATTTAGGCCACCTCCAATATTTTTTAAACATTTAAAAACGACTAGGAGCTCGGGAGGTGCTCATAAAGGCAGTGGTTCACAATTGTGAACCCATAGCACTGCACACTTTGTATGTCTCTCTTGTTAAACACACTTGATTCAGATAAACAGCTCCTTAGGAAAGAGCTCCATGAACTAAAATAAGCTTGTGTCAGTACAGAGAGATGTATAAAATGTGCAGTGCTGTGTGTCCCCAGGTCCGGAATTGAAAACCACTATAATAAAGTACTCCGCTCAGCTCGTAATTTTTCTCATACCAAGACCATATGAACATCAACGATTTCAACAAAATTCCTCCTGACTAGAGAAAAACAAGGATCTGGGATTAGACAGGGTTTCTGCAGGATTTTTAAGCTCAAATTTAACACTTTTTAAGACCTTTTTTAAGACCTGCACAAATAAAATTAATACCATATGAGCGGGGTAGGGCAATGTCTGTAGTACCATATTAAACGGTAAAATGACATACCAAAAAGCATAATTTACAATTCAGATGCAAGTTTTCACAAAAATAAAAAGTTTTATAAAATGATAAATTTTACATTTCAGCCTTTAAACCATTTTTAAGAAAATGGATAAGTCAAAAGTATTAATTATATTGATTTTAACAATTA
>JAUZSZ010000139.1:22845233-22855267 GCA_034780575.1 Labeobarbus marequensis
CTTTTTGCGCCGGCGGTCAGTAGATCGGTGGCTAATGATTGGTCAGTAGACCGATTTACAAAGGAATCAATGATTTGGGTCAAATCTTTTTAATTAATCTTAAAAGTAGATCACAATTCAGAATAAAGTACTGGTGGATGAATGAGACTGATCTGATTGTTGGTTTTGGTTAAAACTCACTCAAAGCGTACTATACAAAAGAACTAATTAACAAGATTATTAAAACACATTTTTGGAAAAAGTCATTGAAATGAGTCAGACTTCCCAACACTATTGAATACCGACTCTAAAAAGACATAAAATAATCTATAGTTTTCCATTCCACATGTTCATTGAAACAAACTGTTTAAAAAGAAGTGTTTCAGTAGATTCATAACAAATGATTCGCATTAGAACAAAATCATAGTTTTGAGAATGATTCGTTTGAAATGAATCCGATTTTAAAGGATTCACTCAGAGGATTCATTAACACCAAAATTATATAAATAGCCAATTATCTGTTTTTACTTTTAAAATTTGTTGTTTCAATTATGATTTGTCCAAATAAATCATATTTCCCAACACTATCAGTGAAGAAACCCATAGCTACTGATTATCCAGAGTTCAGTTGATTGGTTGGTTGAACAATTTACAAGCGAATTGTCGTTTTAAGTCCAAACTTCTAAATGATTCAGTTGAAGCAGTCCATAAAACAAAATAAATGATTCTTGGTGATTCTCAGGTTCATTGAAACAGTGAGTGAAAATAACTGATTCATTAAAATGATTGACAAATAGTCAACAAATATGTAGCTAATTATTAGCCAGAATTCAGTAGATTTGCCAGTTGAACAATTTACAAGCGAATCATTGTTCTGAGTCAAATCTTAAGCTCAACTAATTTAATTTGTTGAAGCAGTTCGCAAATCAGACTAAATGATTCTTGGAAGAATTTGATTGATCTGATTGACTGATTTGATTTGATCTGACCTGACTCACTTACACTAAAATGACACACAATTTGAATTTACTACTTTTCTGTTAAATGTTCATTTAAAAAACATTTAAAAAGAACAGCTTGTGAAAAAAAGTCAGTTTTACCAAGACTCCTGACAAACAGACAAAACATCTGTTGGCTAATGATTGGCCAGAGTTCAGTAGATTTGTAAAAGATGACTGCCGGTTGAACAACTTCAATTATGAGAATCATTGTTTTGAGTCCAAACTTTTAAACGATTCAGTTGAAGCAGTTCACAAATCTGACTGAATGACTCTTTCTGATTGCGAGTTAATCATAGGATCTCTGAACACTAAAAATGTTCATTGAAACAAACCATGTAGACATCAATATAAGTCTGGCACTACTGTACTATTCTGTAGCTAATGATTGGCCAGTGTTCAGCAGGCTGATGATTGGCCAACCAGACAGTCATCATCAGATACAAATCTACTGACAGTTGGCCAAAGCTTGGTAGATTCGCAGCTGACAGTTGGTTAACTTGTGCTGTAGAAAGTTGATGACAACATAATGCTGTTTAAATTAGTCTACCCTTTCCTGTCTTTCTTTTTCAGGAGGTTTTAATGGACCGGTACGGGTCACGCTGTACAAGTTCAACCAGTAAATTTGCACACGCTGTTCAGGAAACCTCCACAGACTGCCTGAATTTTTTCATCCTTTATGTCAGGATGAGGTTTTTATATAAGCCAAGTGTGGTTTTGAACCCACATATTTGGATACATCAGGGTGCTGACAGCTCCAGACGTTGCATTTCACGAGTAAAAACGACTAGAATAAATGGAGTTAAAGCTGGTAGAACAATGCCGTGGATGTCCTTTTCTGGCAAATATTCCAAGGTAGCTTAGGTTCGTTACGTATTTCTGGGTTTGAGCAGAAAGCGTGTGACTTCTCCTGATGTTTGTACAGAGCCACTTCTAAAAGCCCTGAGAAATTTATCAACACACTTAAGTCGATGTTAGTGCTCCAGTTCTCACACACAGACACACTCTGCGACTTCCAAGGACAAACTCCAATCAAAGACAAAACCGGGCCATTTTACGAAAGCACGTCTGAAGGACAAAGGCTATTTCCCACCTGCGAAACGGACGCACACGCGCACTCGCAGCACAGAAAGAGAACTCAATACAGGTCAGTTTAAGGTCTAATCTAGACATCTACTTCATCTGAGAGATTAAATTCACTCTCTTCCATACAAAAACACTCACTTATCCTGCGTTTCTGTGGAAGCACACACACACACCTGTGAGTTATGAATTCCCCAGCATCTTTTAAAGCTCTATTAAATACAGTTTAGATTCATCACAGTCTGATACTTGCAGAGAATAACCCTTTTATATTCATATAGCAGAGTAATGAGGTGCGGATACATATATTATCTAAATCATTCAAGAACATGGTGCAGGAAAAAACCTGGTCTAATATGATTCATTAACATAAAATTAGACAACAAGATAAAGCCATCCAGTTCATCTAGGAAGAACGTCCTCCAGGGGCTTTGTTTCTAGCAACCAATTACATTTATTAATGAATTAATAAAAGTGAACCTATTTGCGTCAAACCTCTAAAACTTTCAGTGATCGTAGAACTGATAACTGCTATAAAAAGGTACGAACCACAGGCTATTTTTCCTCACGACAGAGCTGTGTTGTAATATCGATTCTGACTGCATTCAATTTATGAGGTAGAAAAAAGTAATTGTAATGATTTAATAGATTCTGTTCAGGTGAATCTCAGAAAACAAGTCAAGAAAAAAATAATAGAATAGAATAGAATAGAATAGAATAGAATAGAATAGAATAGAATGACATATATATATATATATATAAGAAATAAACAATAAATGAACAGGATTACAAAAAAACAAAATCAAAAAACAACTTTTTGGTTAAAGGAACAGTTCACCCAAAAATGGAAACTTGATGTTTATCTGCTTACCCCAAGGGCATGCAAGATGTGACTTTGTTTCTTCAGTAGAACACAAACAAAGATTTTTAACTCAAACTGTTGCAGTCTGACTTTCATATAATGGCAGTCAATGGGACTCACAGCTTTGAGAGAAAAAACATACACAGACAAAACCAAATTAAACCCTGCGGCTCGTGACGATACATTGAGGTCTAAAGACACAAAATGATCGGTCTGTGCAAAAAATTGAACAAACTCACAACAGCCGATGCATTATCGCAGACTTATAAGTGGATTACCGCCACCTATCTCACAAATGGACCATTGACACTCCTAATTGAGATTGTAGATAGAGTGTTAATGGTCCATTTGAGAGATAGGTGCAGATAGATACGTCATGCACCGGCTGTTGTGTGAACGTGCTCAGGACAGTTGGACAGTGTGGTGGATCAGAGTTAAAAAACGATATAAATACTGTTCAATTTCTTGCACAAACTGATCATTTCATGTCTTTAGACCTCAATGTATCGTCATGAGCTGCAGGGTTTAATTTGGTTTTGTCTGTGTATGTTTTTTTGACTCTCAAAACCGTGAGTCCCATTGACTGCCATTATGAGTGCCAGACTGCAACGGTTTGAGTTAAAAATCTTCGTTTGTGTTCTGCTTAAGAAACAAAGTCACCTACATCTTGGATGCCCTTGGGGTAAGCAGATAAGCATCAAATTTTCACTTTTGGGTGAACTATCCCTTTAATAGCAGTGCACACTTATAATAAGAATGTTATTGTCTGTTGTGTGGATGCTAATAAAGCTATCATTATAGTTATCGTTGTAGTTACGTTCTTGTCATAAACAGAATGTTATCATCCATTGGAGTGGATGATATAGCATGTGTATAGAAAACGCAAAATCTTTCAAGATTAATGCTCTGTCGTGACCAATAGAGAAACCTGTAACTTTGCCTTGGTTAACTTGCATTGCAGTCACCTGTTAAGCAACCAATTGTGCCTTTAGAAACTCAATTCAATATCCCTGCTTGATTTTAATCAGACTCGGATACCTCCACTCCCTCGCAAAAGCATCTTACGCATTACTCTTCGTAAAAAATGCTCTGTCAGAGCTTTCTCTTGCATTTAAGTGTCTTTAGACTGTCAGCAGTAAAAAAAACTTTAAATCAGCACCGTTCTAGACGTCAAAACCGGAACAAACTCACCACCTTCGACAATAAATTACAGGACATTCAATGTCGCGCCTGCTGTAACAAATGTTCTTGTTTTTAGTGAGGACTAAGACAGATTGCCTCATTACAGGATTTTAGTCATTTCGCCCATATATTTAGTTGAATATCGGCCAATTACGCTATTAAAGGCCATTGGTTATCATCCAAACGTCTGTTAAAAACACATCTCACTGGCTTCTGATGGACCCTACACCATCTTATTACACAATGTCTCCTTAAGATCGAGCAGTCGTTCGGCCAGCTGATTGTGTAAATCTGTGGTTTTGCACATCTTCTCTGATGACGTTTCTGCTTTGAGGTCATGAGCTCTGCAGATGAGAGCAAGGTCTCACATTAGTGGAGGTGTGGAGCATGAGTGCAGCAGTTTTGGGTCAATCATCTCCACTCGTCACATGGAACAGGGTCAGAGCCAGACTCACGAAACTAAAGTTACTCACCACGTTTGAGGACTGGGGGTCAGGTCAAAACATCTATTTTTAACTTCTAACCCCTTTTACACCATCATGGTGCTGGTAAACAATCTTGAACAGCTGACGTTTGCATAAACTCTCCTCACATGCACATCTGGCTAAAGCTGTCATGATTACTAATAGTGTAAAAATAACATTTATACCACAAGAGGTCATTCATTCATATGAAACACTCAAACTCACATGATAGTTTTGTTGGTAATTGTACACTACGTTCAATGTAACCTAAACTACCATTCAAAAGTCTGAGGTCGGTTTTTAATGTTTTTGAAACTGAAAGTCTCTTCTGCTCACCAGAGCTGTTTTTATTTGATCAGAAATGCAGTAAACAATGATATTTTGTGAATTTTTTTTTTTTTTTTTAATTCAATAAAATGTTCAAAAGAGCAGTATTTATTTGAACTAGAATTTTTTTTTGCAACATCATAAAATGCCCTTACTGTCACTTTTGGTCAATTTAATCCATCTTTGATCAATAAAAGTATTAATATTTTTCAAAAAAGGAACAAATGAAATAAAACATATTTAACCTAAACTTTTAAACTGTAGTGAATTACTTGCATATTATATATTACCAGTCCATTAAAATACATATTAAAATATTTAATATTTGCAAGTAAAATAAGTTTTATTTATTATTTAAATTGCACAATTATTTAAATATTTCCAAATAATTAAAACCTTTGTATATCTATTTTCTACACTTAACATTAACACATATTTTTTATTTTTTTTTTTTATCCAGCCAATCTGAATATTGTATTATACACAGTAAAATAATATGTATTGTTGTTATCAAGGTGATATGACCAATGATGGGCTAGAATATTTCATTAGAATATGTAAATGTTAAAATAAAGAAAAAAGAGAAATAAAACGTGCATTTCTATATTTAATTAAAATATACTTTTTTGGATGACAACCATTTGTAACAAACTTAAACTATAAAAGTAATTACAGTTTATATAATCATGACTATTTAGGTTATGTAATATACATAATTATGCAATCATGCAATTATCAAAACACACCTATCAGGCACAAGTGTCATGTTTTACCTTTGCATTTTTTGTAAACCACAAACTTCACAGACTTCAACAGTGAATCTTGCTTTACTCATATACATATATATATATACACATATAAACAAAAACATAAATCAAGATAAAGCAAAAATAATGGCAGATAATTAGAGTTTGGAACAGACCTACTGTATATATATATATATATATATATATATATTAGTGTTGTCAAACGATTAATCGCATCCAAAATAAAAGTTTTTGTTTACATGATAAATGTATGTGTACTGTGTATTTTTATTATGTATATATAAATACACACACATACAGTATATATTTTGAAAATATTTACATGCATATACATTTATATATTTATATTTGTATATTTTATATTACATATAAATATATTTAATATATAAACACAACATATTCTTCTTAAATATATACAGGCATGTGTTTGTATTTATATATGCATAATAAATCTAGACATTATACACACATATATTATGTAAACAATAACATTTATTTTGAATGCGATTAATCACGATTAATCGTTTGACAACACTAATATATATATATATAATATTTTTTTTTTTTTTAAGATGTGTCTTTCATCAATATAGCTTACTCACCTTTAGTCCTTCACCGGGCAGCCTGTAGCCAAACCGAGCTGGCAAGTCATCAAAATTCTCTGTTTTATTGTCGAATGAATACTGAAAACAAACGCAACCATGAATTAAAGTTCCACAACCATGTGTTTAAATGTTGCATATCAATTTACTGTTGCTGCACACGTGTCAGAAGCTTACAGCTGATATATCGGCCTCCACGGGCAGCAGATTGAGGAAGGCAAATATCTGAACCGTGAAAATGGTGTAAATCTGTGTGGCCGAGAGCATCAGCATCCCCAAAGAGAGCAGCATCTTAAGATCTGCTTCAATTACACCTGCAAATGAAAGGAAATGATACGTTAGGCATCAGCAGAAAGTCCCCCAAAAAACATTTCCTGTTTTGAGGGGCCAATGCAACCCTGTTTGTCTGTTCAAAGGAAGCAGATGATCAGATATACTGAACGCTTTTCAAAACCTTCCAAAAACTGAGCACTGGTGAAATACGAGTTATAACATAATGCAAACAGTATGCAAATTGCTAATGTTTCAAAAATAGAATTGACCGCAAACTGTCGTCAATTGAGATGCTATTTGCCTCGATAATGATGCAGATACAAGGATCATGATAACCAGCCAAAACTTACTCAACAACGGTGTGAGTTAATTTACATGACAGCAATGTACTAAAAACTAAAAAGTTTTTCTTTTTTGTGCTTTTGAAAAGTTTTTTGTAAGACAACAATGTGGTTAAAACAATCCTTGTTCACACAGATGCGCAAAAACAACTAAAAACGCTGTATTATTCATGCCAGGCCAGTAGTTGGCGATGTCAATTTGTAAAGAAACACTAAGTGAACGCGTAATATGCATGTGCATGATGTCCCCATTTTCAAAAATTTGCATTTTTTACATTTACACGGAGAGAATAACAGTATCGTTATCAAAAACTTGCACTTCGAAACCTGTTTTCAGGCCCCCGAAATACGCTAGGCCCCTGTTTCATAAAACAAGTTTACCAAATAAGCCCGTCTTATTTCAGTTAGTCTGACTTACTTTCACCCAAATCAACTGACAATAAGTCAGACTAACTGAACAAACCTGGCTTATTTGGTAAACTTGTTTTATGAAACAGGGCCCTGTAACAGCTAAACAATTCATTATTTTTGTAACACCGTTTGTTGTCGCTAGTCTCTTATAAACAGTGATAAACCACGCCCATGTTCCAATAAGCCACGCCTACATGTTCCAATAAGCCACGCCCACTATTTCGACATCGATCGCTGAAAGTAGTGATAATAATTTAGTAAATTGAAAATTGCTATGTTAAAATATAGATGTTATAAAAGTAAGATACAACAAATGAGTACAAAAAAAATACTGTACACACGGGTACAAAAAAATTAATCGTAGCGTAAAAATTTGTTAAAAAGGGGCGGGGCAAGAGCAACTTGCATTTATATAGTGTATTTTAGCTACATTTACACTTTAGGTACCTAACACTTAGATTTATTATTAAATGCATACAAAACATAATTTAACAATAATAAACACTTGTAACTGTTCTACCCGATCTAAATTCACTCACGTGATGTAAAAACTTCCTTTTCATTTCTCCGAACAGCATATTGTACAGACAACGGGCTTTAAATATAAATAAATAAATGGTCCACGATTACATAAACATAAAATTCCTTCCGTTTAACTGTCATCTTCTTTGCTGTTACTCAAACTGGCTCGAACTGATTTGTTATGCCCTGAATCACAATGGTTTTGGTTGTACTAGCACGCTGGCTAACAGTCAACACAAACCGGATGAACTTTAGCGTTACTCTAACGATCTGCTTTCAATCTACAGCACCTCACCAAAGTATACATATCAAGATATACATATATCGATATTCACGCCCGCGATCAAGTAAACCATCATACAAACGAGGTGACTGAAGCTCAATCAGCTAACAGAAAGATGGAAAATCAACACTGCAGGACGCTTCAGAGACTTACCATTACATTAGATGGTGCTCTTTAGTCCAGGAAGACAATAAACCCCGATGACATTACATTAGAGTGAAATTATAGGCTTCAGACTGCTTCGTACGACCTCATATCGTCTGGCAGGCCAGAATCAACAGATCCAAACACTCTCACACACACACACACACACACACACACACACACTCCTCCTTAACGACACACAGCGCCCTCTAGCGCACAGAGGCAGAATCAACTCAAACTGACTGACCACTGGCCCCAAACTAACTGTTGACTTTGAGAAGGGGACATATTTTTGTCTCATGTACAGAACAGTTTTAGCGTCCATATGTAGAATCAGCTTGCTCGTTTCCTCACCGTGTAAACACAGCTGAAATGGAACGTTCTCAGAATTTTGGAATTCTGGCGTTTTAGCAAGGTTCTGTTTCCAGTGACTTTAACGGAGCGTTCGTGCAAAGTTATCTGGTCTTTAACATTCTCAGAACTTCAGATGGCACGTTTTTCTGAAACATTTTAGTTGGAAGTTTGTCTAACGATTTTAAATGTTCGCCTACTAATTAGTTTCAGAGAATATTCAAAAAGAGGAATTCCAATAATGTTCGCAAATTTGAACATTACCTGTAACATTCATCTCAACAAGAAAAAACATTTGAATTAAACTGGATGCTGGAACTTTAGCAACAAGTTATCAGAACATATTTTTGTTATCTGGAGTTATACTTATTGTTTGGCAAATTTTCATGAGCGAAATCCAGTCAATTTAGTGAAAAAGTAGCCTCTTCTGAATCAGGAGAGAAATATGCACAGATCAAGCACCAGCAAAACAGTTCAAAACATGGGATGGACATTTATCACTGGAGGAAGCGTCATTAAAGATTGTAGCCAGAAGAGGTCGTTTGAAGTTAAAAGACGTCTTAATGATGGATTTGTCTGTTACATGCATGCTGCTTTTCTCTTCACAATACATTAATTCATAGCTTTCAGTCATGTGACCAGCTCAAAGACCCGGAGGGCAAAACATCCATCGAACTGCAGAACAAGCCTGTCAGTTTTCCATCTGTTTCCAGGCCACAAATATTTAGATCACCTCCCAAAAGAGTAATTCAATTCAATTCAAGTTTATTTGTATAGCACTTTATACAAAGCAGCTCTACAGGAATTTAAGTTTCCACAATATATTTATAGAATATTTATATTATATTTATAAAACAAAGATATGTGAACAAACTGCAAGTTTTGGCCATTTGCAATCCGTATTATATGCACCTTCCGCAATAGTTTAATCACTAAACAGTGAGACAAAACATTGTGAAAAACACTTAAAGAGCCTTAATGTATTTAAAACAGTTATATTAAAAGAACAGATTCAGAACACACCTTATTGATTATGCATACTTTATATAGGCAAGCAGATGAGACCAGAATATGAACGTAATGTGCTAAATGGTTCTGCATTTTCTCTGTAATGGTTTGCTATGGGAAAACATTTAATGTGAAACTTTGCACATTGCATTTATATTCTGGGTTCATCTGCTCGCTTGTACAAAGAATGCATCATCAGTAAGGCGTGTACTGAATTTCACCTTTTAATATCAGCGTTTTACTACACTATTACCTAATGCAAACTGTGTAAAAAAATAACTGGGGGTCAGTGGAGCAAAGCCACGTTTTGCCTTCCAGGTGGGCATGTGACGTCACAAGAAGACTATCAGTTGATGGACTGGAGTGGTGTGGATTACTTGTGGATTATTGTGATGTTTTAATCAGCTGTTTGGACTCTCATTCTGACGGCACCCATT
>JAUZSZ010000139.1:22875497-22887303 GCA_034780575.1 Labeobarbus marequensis
GCTGAAATGTTTTGAGAATAACAGCACTGTTTGTAAAATAAAAGCGCAATGTTTTGAGAATCTTGTAACATTACAAGAACAAAGGCATAATGTTATACGAATAAAATCACAAATGAAAGTAAAGGACTAATGTTATGAGAATAAAGATGTAACATTACAACAGTCACAATAATTTAAAAATAAAGTTGTACAATTTGACAAAATCAGGTTATGAAAACAATTTGTTTTGAAATATTATAACGTTACAATATTTGTCAAAAAATAAAAAGGAAAATGCTATGAAAATACAATTGTTTTGTTTTCACGAGAATAAAATTGTAACAATGAGAATAAAATCAGTGTTTTAAGAATTAAATTTTTACTATTCTGAGAATAAAGGTGTAATGTTTAAAAAAAAAAAAACCTTAATATTGTGAAGTTTTGAAAAAACAAAAAAAACAAAAAAAAAAACCAAACAACAGATGTGATTTGAGAAAAATATTTTTTTCTACCAACTAGAACATTAATAGGCCTGTTTCAGATGCTACTCTCACTGACAAAACCCATTAAACTTTTGGATACAACAATGCAAATACACAGTACAAAGAGAGCATTTCTTAACATTTATTTTATTGTTATTGCTGTATTACCGAATGTAGTGGAACGGCTGAAACTGGGATCTGTAAAGTTCCAGGAGCTCCCGTGAGAAACATCTGAGGAACTACACCTAAACACGACCAAAACAAAACAAAGAGCCTCGTATCGATGGAATTACAGTGTGTTCAAAATGTTGGAATTAGTATAATTACAAGTTCCTGTCTTTTCAGTGTTGTTTAAAGACTATCTGTGCATTAACACACACTGTGAGCGTCTGACTGACCTGAGTCTTGGGCTGATGTGTGGGACACGTGCATCGCGCCGGGTGCTTGTGAGAAGGTATTGAGCACAGTCAGACCCCCATCGGCAAGGGTAGGGGTGGATGTAGCGTACATGACGTGCGCTCCAGGGTACATCATGTGACCTGCCACTGAAGAAGGCACTGAGGAAGTGACTATCGTAGCGGTGTGGCTTACTGTGGGAGAGACAGAGGAGACGTCTTACTGAAGTCACTGATCAGAGCAGTATCTGAGCGTAAGAAAGGGTGATGCTGTAAGTACCAGTGGAGCTGCTGGAGGTCTGGCTGATCTCTGGACTGCTGTCACTGCTTAGAGGACTGGGGTGAACCTGGATGGCCTGTAACTGTTGAGGCATCGCACCACCTGACACACAAACCACAGACACATCCTCAGTGCACTTCATACTGTCCATAATTGCATGCGTGAATCAGTGGAGCATGGTAAAAATAAAATTAAAAATTATTTTCACTGAAATAAGTCTGAAGTGAAAATAAATATTAGGTGGCAAATGTAAACTTAAACAAAAAAACTAAAATTTAGTTTGCCTTGCAAACTAAATTAAATAAATACAAATAAGTTGAAGTACTTAACCAAAACTGAAATTTAAAAAATTAAAGCAAAAACGAAAACTTAAACAAATAAAAATGATTAGACAATAACTAAAACTTAAACTAAAATAAAACTGAATATATAAAAATTAAAGCTAATTAATAAATACACTGCAAAAAATGATTTTCTTAGTATTTTTAAAAAATATCTAAACCTTCTTGAATCAAGATGCATTTACTTGACAAGTGAAATGACTTAAGATATTAAGTCTTGCTTTCTAAAAGAAACATATCAATTTTGTTAGTTTTTGCTTAAAACAAGCAAAAATATCTGCCAAAATATCCGGGGTAAGAAAAAATATCTTATTTCAAAGGCTACACAAGATTATTTTTCTTTCCCCCATTAGCAGATAGTTGTGCTTGTTTCAAGCAAAAACTAACAAAACTGACCATTTTAAAAACATGACTACGAAATAAAGAATTTTTTTTTTATACAGACAGACTTGTGCACTACCCTAAACAGCTGTGTGCAAATGATTTTTATTCATTTTAGTAACAAATATTGTTCATTTAATAAAGAGTTACATAATATATGAACTGTTCCTGGTGATGTAATAATTTCAAATTATCACTTGTTTTTTTGTGTTAGAGTAAAGGTCTCTGCACACTGAGTCCGAAATTTTCGCACGTCAAAAAATAAATATGACCTTACATTGTGTCAATCACGTTTGCACACTGACTCCGAAACTTTCGTCCGTCAAAAAAAATTCGGATCAGGTTCGATTTTTTTGCGTTGTCGCATCCGTACCCTACATTTTGATAGGAAAGGATGGGGAATACGAAAAAACGGAAAAACACATGTGAAAATTTCGGACTCAGTGTGCAATGGCCTTAACACAAACTGCCATCGCTATGACGAGCACATTTGAGACCGCTGTAGAACGCAGGTCGTGGAGCGCAGAGCGTTCACAGAGAGTGTGAGGAAGCACTGACCTGAGAGAGAGACCGCGGCCGGCAGGCGGAAGAGCGTGGCCTGTGTGCCGGCTTGTGTGTGTGCGGGGACAGCGGCAGCGGCGGCGGAAGAGGAGCTGCTGCTGTTTTGCGTCTGTGGACACTGTATGGCCAGAGAGTGTGTCTGCAGCTGACTGAGAGGAATAGTGTGTGTGCCAGGAGGAAGAGAAGTGCCTGCGGGACACACAGCGACACCCTCAGCAAGCCAAGCAGAGCGCCACGCACCAAACACTCGCCCGCTCCAGGCCTACTCACTGCAAGCGTAGATTTTGACGAGACAAGACTTCGCAATTGTAAAATGAGAATATTTTAAAATTCTGGTTTAAAACAAATGGCAAATTATTAGAAATGTAATATTTGTATTTATGTTGGTTTCATGTTTTTTTTTTTTTTATTTTATACTATTTTAAATATGTAAAAAATGTCAAGTGGTGTAACCATCAGTCAAAAGTAAATGACAGATGTGAGCATACACATTAATTTTAAAAATACGTAAACTTTTTTTTTTACGTAAAAGTTTTTTTTTCAAGTACCATGAGATTCTTAAATAATATTTAATTTTGGGGAATTGCACCACATGACATTTTACAAACTAAACTGACCTTGATTTGTTATAAGGCCAATATCTGATATTTTAGAGCTAGATCTGATACTTTAAGAAATGAATTTCTAACCATTAGTGATATTTTAGTCTCACTGAGGTACTATTACAGTTTCTAGTAAGATTTTGTATCACGTTTTAAAAATAATACATATCATAAAAATAAAACCAAAAATATTTTTTTTTATTATTTATTTTATATTATCTGTGTTTATTATATTATATTGTTTATTTTATAGTATCTGTTTATAAACAAATAACTTGCTAATAAACAAATTAAAATACACAAACACATACAAATATTTTTTTTTTTTTAATTTTCATTTCAGTTTCAGTTATTTTAGTACATCACGTTTTCTAAAATTCAAATGAGAAATTTTGTCTTGGCAAGCTAAAATGAAAAGATTGTAATATTTTATTTCAGTAAATGCTTATTTTATAGTCATTTCATTTTTTTTTGCACGTAGACTTCATATTTCTCAAGGTTTTATTTTCAAGAATTTCTTTAACCAGGCTTTTGATTCATTTTTGACATTGTTTACTTAAGACTCACAAAAATAAAAAATTAAAAAGAAGAAAAAGAAAAGGTGTCCAGAATGGACTTTTTACAAGTATTTTTGACAAAAAAAAAAGAGAGCATTACGTCATGTTTTAAAAAACTATATATGGTGAGTTTCTCTATGAATCAAGTAATTTTTGCATCACTCTTGATGTGAATAGGCCTTTACACAGACGAATCAGTTGAAAGCAGAAGTCAAAGTATGCAGACATGCAAGCAAAAAAGTTTGTGTGTATTAAAACAAAGACGTCATGCAAGCTGACGCAGTGCATCATGCAAATCCCCTCTGGAAAGTCAAATAAGCCTCAATCTGTGAAAGTGAGAAAAACATCAAGCAACAAACAAACAAACGAACGAACGAATGATGAGGAGCCCCACCTGGCATGAGCGTGAATCCACCGGGCAGCTGCATGACTCCCGCCGGAGAGCTCTTGAGCACCGTCCCGTTCGCATTGGAGACACTCTGAGCGTTCATCCCCGCAGCCATCGACCAGCAGGTGGTGCTGCTCTGAGTGTGCATGGAGACGGAGGACGAGGATGGAGAGGAAGAGGCCGACGACTGTGTGGTGGTGCTGTTGGTGCCTCCTCCAGGTAAAGAGGCAGCCGTGAACGTCGGCTTGATCATTTCCTGCAACAACAGACAGAAGTAAATCCACCGCTGACAATGAGCTTCCATTTGAATTCACAATGAAAAACACTTCTAAACAACGTATTCATCTTGATGTTAACTTTAAGATTTACTAATACATTATTAAAATCAAAAGTTGAATCTGTCAATATTTAATGAACCTGAGCTAACATGAACTAACTATTAACTGTTGTATTTTTATTAGCTTTTAATAATGAATGATAATTAACTTTAAAAATTAATAAAAACTAACAAATTTACTTCGCATTGTTAGTTAATGCATTTACCTACGTTAACTAATGGGACCATACTGTAAACTCTTGCCAATTTTTTTTTTTTAGTTCAATCAATATTCATTTTTGTCACAAAGCAGCACAGATATGCTAAAACTGGCATGTGTTGAAAAAATAAATAAATAAAATGAAAAATAAAAATAAGATTATTATTAGTAGTTTTTATTCAGTTTTATTTTAATTTAATAATGTTTGTGTTTTGTTTATGTTTTAAATAATATTAATACATAAATAAAAATGAACAAATAAATAAAACAAAACCATTATTAAAAATCATTTTATTTTAATTATTCATTTTTATTTGTTTATTCATTACTTTATATTATTTTTATTTATTATTAATAAACATAATAAATAACATTAAATGATCAAATAAAAATAAACATTAAAAATCTGAATCTATTGTTTGTTTTTATTTATCATCTTATTTGAATTACTTATTCATATTTGTTTTGATTATTTATTTATCTATCAAGTTTGTATCATTGTTTAATATTAATAAATAAATTAAAAATGAACAGACTTAAATGTTATTAAAAATCATATCTAAACATTTGTTTCTGCGTATCATTTTAATTATTCATATTTTATTTATTTACTTATTTTGTATTTATATTTATTATTAATAAATAAATAAATTAAAAATGAACAAGTACTTAAAAATACATTAACAATTATATGTAAATAGATTAAAAATAAAATAAATCATTTTATTTTAATTATTCAGTTTGAGTATTTATTTACTTATAAATTTTGTATTTTTTAATAAATACACAATAACGTCAATTTACAAATAAATAAAACAGATTTTTAAAATATCTAAAGTTTAACAAATACAACAATATTGTGAAACACTTTACAATAAGGGTGCATGAATAATCATGTACTAATGCCTAAATTAATACTTAATTCATCACATACTAATGATTATTAAAGGAGTTAACTAATTATGAACTATCCTTAACTACGACTGGAATCATGTGGATTCATGCATGAATAACGGTAGCATTAACTATATGTTAGTACACTGTCCAGGAGGTTGTTCTGTGTGAGAAAGACAGAGACTTGGTTGAACACAACTCTTTCAAATGTTTTTGCAATGAAAGGCAGAAAGGAAAACGGTCTATAGTTCCCTAAAAGGGTTGGGTTAAGAGAGGGTTTTTTAAGAAATGGAGTTATATGAGCCTGTTTAAATGCTGTGGGAAAAATTCCAGTGTGAAGGGATGTGTTAACGATGTGAGTGAGTGCAGGTACAACTGCAGGAGGAATGGCTTGAAGGAGATGAGATGGAATAGGATCAAGCAGACAGGTAGTAATGGAAAGTTATGTACAGTAATTAACAGCATTGTTTTGAGCTTCTGGAAGCGAAATATTTGACCTTCTATTCTGTGTCTCTTTACAGGTGTAACATGGTTGACGAGACGTGAGTCGTGCAGATCCATGTGCAAGCATTTATTATAAAACATGGTCATAATACAGGCAGGGTCAATGAACAGCATACAGGTATGCCAGGAGCAAGACACAGAATAATCCTTAGATCAAGCATGGGTCGACGATCGGCAAACAATATTCAAGTGGGCAAGGCAGAGAGATAATCCAGGTATACAAGCGGTAATCCAAGAGAGGAGCAAACAGAGTCCGAAGTGCTAGGCTAAAGGTAAATCCAGGAAACACGGGCAAGAATAGAAACACAGGAAATCACAAAAGGCAAGGCAAGACTATGACTTTGGCTCCGTAGAGTAGCTATCGCTATGAGAGTAATAAATGCAATACAATACTGGAGCTTAACAGAAACACGGAATGGCACGGTAAGGCAGCTAACGCTAGAAGAGAGCTATACGCAGATCAATACACGGTGATCTGTGACAGGAAGTCCATGGTTTAAATAAGCTGTGTAATTGTGTGATGATTCTCAGGTGTGAGCGTGATCAATGTGAACAGCTGTGTGTGTGACGTCAGTGCAGTGGATGATGGGAATTGCAGTCCGTGGTAATATAGAACAGTAGTGTGGTGCAAGAGTCAATGTGGTGAGTGAGTGACCTCTGGTGGTCAGTGGACGCACGATCATGAACCGGCTTCGTGACAGAGCACCCCCCCAAGGAGCGGCTTCCAGACGCTCCAAACATAACACAATCCAGGAGGGCGGTGGAGCGGAGGCGGAACAGGGGGAGGGACGGAGGGCCAGGTCCACGTGGAAGTGAAGTGGCCAGGAACCGAGGCAGAGCTGGCAGAGCAGGAAGCCAGGGCGGAGCCAGAGGCTCGGACAGGGCCGACAGAGCAGGGACCCACCAGGGTGGAGCAGACGGGGCAGAAGACCTCCACAGCAGAGCAGACGGGGCAGAGCAGATGACCACCAGACCAGAGTAGAAGACCACAACGGCGAAGCAGTTAACCACCAGACTGGAGCAAAAGACCACCACGGCGGAGCAGCAGACCACCAGACCTGAGCAGAAGACCACCACAGGGAAGCAGACTGGGCAGGAAACCATGGCAGAGACTGAGATCTGGGGGGAACAGAGACAGACAACACAGGGAGAGCAGAGACAGACAACACAGTCAGAGCATTCATGGTCTCATGGGCCGTGACAGGGAAAACAAAAAACTTATCAAAAGGCTCACTGATTGAAACTGGACAGAAGGACAGTTCATAATCGGGTTCAATAGCTGAAACTGGACTTGATGACAGTTCATAAGTGAGCTCTTTGGAAATTACAGTGGTAACGGGACAGACATGGAGTGCATTTATAGTCTCTGGGCTCATGACTGACAGTTCAGGTGTATATTCCCTGACAGAGACAGGCAATTCAGAATCAGACACATTGGCTGGTTCAGAGCAGGGCATATGTTCAAAGGCGGCCTCCGTGGCCATGACAGGGCAGGACAAGGGTTCGCAGACGGCCTCCATAGCCGTGATTGGGCAGAGCAAGGATTCACAGGAGGGCGCCACTAACACCTCGGGAGGTTCTGCAGCTGACGCCGCCACCTCTGGAGGTTCTACAGTGGTAACACCAGGAGATAGGTAGTGTTCAGTAATGGTCTCCTTGACCGCAACATGACAGGTTGAGAGTACGTTCTTGGGTGCCACCACCATACAAGGAGCTGAAACGAGCACCGCCGCTTCAGAAGGTTCTGCAGCATCAGCCACCACCTCTGAAGAAGTTGCAGCGAGTGCCATCGTGTCAGAGAGCACAACAGTGAGTGTCACTACCCCCTGAGTTTCTGCAGCATCAGCCGCCACCTCTGAAGACATTACAGTGGACGTCGCCACCTCGGGCAGTTCTGTGGTGGTGTATGCAGCCCAAACGCAACACAAAGCAATCCCCATCATGGGAAGCGCTTCGAACAAGGGAATAAGTGCAGGAACAGGAGGGTTTAAGTGAGTGGATTTGGAGATACACGCTGCACGTGCAGACACCAGCGTTGCATCCCTCACGCTGGACACCAGAAAGGGAAATCAAAGGACTGACCTTAAATCTCTGGGTGTGACAGACTCTGGCAGTTCGGTGGAGACGTGAAGAGACTCTTGCTGAAGAGCTGAGATGTGAAGAGACTCTGGTTGAAGAGCTGAGACGTGAAGAGACTCTGACTGAAGAGCTGATTTGTGAAGAGACTCTGGCAGATCAGCGGAGACGTGGCGAGACTCTGGCAGATCAACTGAGAGATGGGTTGATTCATGTCGATTAACGGTGATTTGGCTTGACTCACGATGATCAACTGTGGCTTGGCTTGATTCGTGATGATCAACTGTGGCTTGGCTTGATTCGTGATGATCAACTGTAGCTTGACTTGATTCAGAATTGGCAGCTGTGACCGAACAGGATGTTGTTGTACCCGCCATTTTGCGATCAAGCTCCGTTGTCGCCGCCATTTTGTGAGCGTGCTCTGGTGCAAACACCATTTCAGTCAAAGACGTGATTTCGCGTTCCTCCTCTGCAACACCCACGGTGAATTAAGAGCCAACACACAACAAAGCATCGTCCAAAAACTGACTGAGTGAGGAACGTGGACCCTCACTAATAAGCTTAAACTTTAATGGCTGGTTAATGCTGTCACAAAAAAAAAAAAATCAATCAAGACATCATCCGGAAAATCGGAATAATTAGCAACGTCTAGATATTCTTGAATAAAGTCCTCGAGTGATCGCAGTTTGTTGTCACTTCCTGTACAGGGCTCCAGACCGTTTTGTGAAAATTTTTTCTGCCGGTGCGAGTAAATTTTGTGAGCGATCGCACTGGCACGACCACCACATTGCCCCACATCATAAGCGCTGCTATTTCTGTTGCATATGAGTATCATTAAACGGCAAGCGAAACAAAATCTAGTGAAACCGCGCTACTCGTTTGAGCTGTGCAGCACAGACAGTGTATCAGTTCGGATCAACGCAGCACAAACAAACTTCTCTGAGCTCAGAACAGGTTTACTCAGGAAGCAGTGTTGATTTCGTGTTACTGCACATTGCTCCGAGATCCAGCGAGAAGCACTTGAATTCGCTGCAGAATGAATCAGGTTGCTGTGAGCTCTAGTGAGAAACATTCAAATTCTGCACAGAAATCTGTTATAAACGGGTCAAATAGCGCTGACATATAACCAGAAGTAGTAACGCTAACTATAATCATGGTTTTGTGGCAGAAATAGTTGAATTTCATTACATTACACATTTCAGAGTTTGTCCAACCTTTTGAGAGAGAAATTCAAGCACTTTTAAGTATTTCACACAACTATTTACAGCACTTTAAAACTCTAAAAAGTATAAGATTAAAATGTTATTTTTAAAGGGATGACCAAAATATACTTTGTGGTAAACAAACACATTTGTAAAATTAAAAAAAAGGGGCATCAAATTACCACTATAACCAGTAGATGGCAGCAGAGAAACATTTATAGGCTTATTAGTCATTAATTTCTACTTTTTACTTTACATTTTGAAATTATAAAATCACTGTTATAAAATTTTAAATCAAGAAATCAAATTTTGTAAACGTTTGCTCTTTTTTGAGTATGAAGTAAGAAAAGTCACAAAGTGCCTTGAAAAACAAACTTCTCTGACTGAATCACAAAAAGCAAGAGAGCTCCTTTTATAATCACTGAAGTGTTTGGTCAGTTCCATATAATACTACAGAAGAATAATGGTACATTTAATAAGAGTAGAATATGTTAATTTTCTATATAAAACTTACTATATTTTGCACGTTGCTGTTAATAAAAGTATTTTAAAAGTATAAAAAATGATAGTCTGGAGCCCTGCTATATATGCATTGCAAATGTGGTACAATTGGAATTACTATGCAAGTACTAAAAAACGTAATCTGCTGAAATGCTAAAAGGATAGTACATAAGAACCATTCCAAAACGGTGACTCTAAAACAGTTATAAAAACCAAACCAAATATAAATACTGAGAATGTGTTTGACATTCAAAAAAATGAACTTACACAGCAAAAGATGCAGTGCCCTTTGGCTGAATGGCCTTTGGTTTTATTTAGCTGTGACTGACACACAAACAAAAGGGGAAAAAAGATAACAGCATTGCTGAATATGAGTCAAATATTGCATATTTCTCTACAAATTAAAGTGTACTCATTCTTCATGAGTGATTATCAACTAGTATGTCAGGGGTTCTCAACTCTGGCCCTCAAGGCCCACTGTCACAGAGGGTGTGTCTCAATCAGCTTCATAGTTCGCTAGGTTGTGAATTAATACATGGTGTACACGAATGCAGGCACTGATAAGGACAGTGGCTCACTGTACACTGGTGACCATTTCCGTCCTCATTGTACAACATCACTACTGACATTTATGCACAACAGTAAAACTGATATATTTCTTTTAATGCACATTATGATAAATACTTTGTTACATGTATGTGCAAGATTTCAGTCATAAATAAATATTTGCTAGATTAGACATTACCTGTCTAGTGATGTATGTTTATGCTGAAATATAATATTGGTTTGTGTTTTAAAATCTATCACGTGTCATTTTGTAGCGAATTATCTCTTAAGTTTTGAGCTTCAGATCTTCCTATAAGGAAACATAGTGAGCATCAATGCTTTCATGACGTTTTCACAGCTTTTTTTAGGGAACAAACAAAATTTTGTGATTGAGACAGCCCTTAACCACTGACTACTGAGCAAGGGACCTGAGTGATTCACACCCAGAGTTTAGGCCCACACCTGATCACACTCACCTGTTTGTGACTTTATAGTTAGTAAAAATGAAGAACTTGATTAGTTGATTCAGATTGGTTGGAGCAAAACTCTGCATGTAAGTGGACCTTGAGAGACAATGTTGAGATCTCCTGCAGTATATTCTGAACATGACAATTCAGAGAGGCAGGATGACTTCTAGATTGATGACTTACAACACTGGTGTCCAGTATGGGACCAGATTCCCGCCAAAAGTATTGTAGTCATGGATAAAAAAAATAACAAGCGTGAAAACAAAATTTAAAAACGCAAGTAAAAATATATTGCACAAGATTTAAATTTGAAAGCAAAGTTTTCAGAATAGCAAACAATGGTCACGGATCGAAAAATAATAAGCGTGAATCAACAAATTAATAAAGCATTTTAAAAAACAATAAGCATGAATAAAAACTTTACTTTTACTTTAGGCGTACAGCAGTGATAGACAGACACACATAACGGTGTCCTGTATAGAAAGATGTTACCCAGCTGACAGTTAAACATTTTCAGCTGTATGAGTGAACGCTGAGCATCGGCAGCTAACGAGGCACACTGGAGTGATGTCACCGCCCCTCTTCGACTGACTGTCTGAGGTGAAGCTGTCAATCAAGAACTAGTGGACCAATGATGATGCTTCATCCAACCCTGATTTACATGAAACTCTAACAGCAACATTTGCAAAAGCAAGCACAGAACGTGGAGACAAGCGCGAAGGGAAAAACAGCATAAGCACACAAATATTATTTGTATATGCTTATTATTTAAGCATGATTTCTGAAGGATCATGTGACACTGAAATTCTGTTTTGATCACTTTTTAAAACATACTGAAATAGAATATAGTTATTCAAAAATGGTAATTTCATGATATTACTGTTGTACTGTATTTTAATCAAATAAATGCAGCAGTGGTGAGCATAAAAGACTTATTTCAAATACATGACAAATCGTATCCTTAAACTTTAGGTAGTGTATGTTTGAGGTATTACTTACATGTCATATGGTTCATAATGTCTAGATATGTTCTTCGACAGGAGATACGCTCCAACTCTAGTGCACAGCCGTCAGCGTAGAAGAGTCTAGGAACATAAACAATCTGTCACAGAGT
>JAUZSZ010000139.1:23023845-23034140 GCA_034780575.1 Labeobarbus marequensis
TCATCAAAATTAAAAGAAATAAACACTTGAAATATATCAGTCTGTGTGGAATGAATGTATACATTATACAAGTTTCATTTTTTGAATGGAATTAGTGAAATAAATCAACTTTTTGATGATATTCTAATTATATGACCAGCACCTGTATATGCCAGAACAGGTAATAGGGCTCCAAGTAACAGGGTTGAAAATGTAGCCTAAATTAATCTATTACTTGTTGATCTTAGTTTCTTGTTTGTTTATTTGTGGTTTTTCACTGGTCAGCAACTTGGATAACAGGGTTGAACTTGATGCAGTTAACACTACAATTTGTGTAAAAACTGAGAAAATACAATGACTTTATATACTTGCCTTCTTGCCATGCTGTGTAATACTGTAAAGCTGTTTTGACACAATCTGCATTGTAAAAAGCGCTATATAAATAATGGTGACTTGACTTGACTTGACTTAACTATAAAGGTTCCAACTGATGTAATTTCCTGGATATCATTATTTTAAGAAATGTTATTTTTTCATTTTAAAAAAGTTTCCCCTACATTCTCCCCCAAGACTATCTTTGAGTAGATTTTCCACCATGATGAAATTCCAATCTTCTCCATATTTGGAACAAATGACCTTCAGACCATGATAATGACTTAAAAGGTTCTTAATATTTAAAACAGTTTTTCTGTAGCACCAACAAATTTGACTTTGAAGACCCAGTGTTAATTAGCCCTGGTAAACAAAAGTTGTAAATAATTAAATCTGTTCAGCCTTATTTCCCTGAGAAAAAAATTCTGCCGAGAATATGTTTAAAAACATGTTAATTACAAGATAATTGCATTTTGTCAAATTAATTATTATTTTCCGAATATATTTTCTAAAGATTACTTAGGCCACATAACGAACCACTGTAAATGCATGAATTATATATATACTCTTTATTGCCACACAACTGCGCTGATTGAAATGAAGGTCTTCTGGTTATGTATGTATCTGTGACAAGCTATTAGCTTCTTTTTCAAGCTCTCAAGGAAACTGTAGGGATGTATAGCAGATGAAGAGCTCAAGCTGCTTTCGTGTCCAATTTTCCTTGTTAATGGTCCCAGTGTTGGCCGCAGATGCTGGACTAATTAAAGGATTAAAGGAGTCACCTCATTCACTGCCCTGATTGGTCACACCTGGGCTCTTTTCCACAATAGTGCCATTACAGCCCATGTCCCAGGTGACACTAGTCTATGTGTGTTTGCAAATGTATATTTCCACTACAAAAGGGGCAGCATGTCAGTGTTCACCTCTTAACAATGAACGTAGCCCTCCTTTGCATGCGCAAATTATGGTCTTTATGGATTTTATTTCCATTTCTTAGGTTTCAGTTTATTCAGGCATGTGTGCTAGTGTCCAAAAAGTGTCTACATTAATCTCATGGCTGTCGGGACAAACTATTGAGATATTAATTAGATCTCGAATCTGACTTTTCTTTCATCAGTGCTGTTGTATCACAACTTCATTTTAAAATGCGCAAACTGAATTATCAAACATCTACACTTATTTAAGCCTCACCTTGTCCACCTCTTTTCATACCCATTAATGGATTTTTCCCTCTTACCATATCATATTTATTCTCTGTCCAACCCACATTAAATATTGAGTTTAAAAATATAAATAATATAATATAATATCAGAATGGGTAACAGGGTTGAAAATATCTAAAATAAGCTACTTTGGAGTAAAATGTTGGCTTGTAGTTTAGCATAAATTCTTGAAAATATAGAAAATATTTGTTAGGTACTTTTCTTAGATAACATTACAATATCAAAAACTTTGGTAACAGAGATGACAAGCACAATCAACACTGTAGTTTGTGTACAAAAAGAAAGCGGAACAAAATTGTAAGCACATTGTAAAGACACTTGAGCAGCTTATTAACCCATTGACACAGTTATTTAAAAAAAAATTGTAATACATTTCAATTAATATTTAATTAGTAACTACCAATTCCTCTTTCTTCTTGCTTTTAAAGGGACTTGCACTCAAACAACCTTACACTTATTGGCAAGGATGACTTCGCTGGCCTGAAGCACCTCCGAATTTTGTGAGCTTTATTCATTTATTTCTTCACATCAATCCTATTTTTGTTGTATTTTGTAATCTATAGAGATTTAGACGTTTAAATGCACATTTATGTATGCCACAACAATAGCCATGCAGGAAACAGACAAGAACACATTTTAGCATGTAAACAACAATTAACAAGCAAACAGTTTTAGTGCATTTTAATTACAGTTTGTATGCTGTTAGAGGTTGGAATGTGTGGCTGTTCTGCACACTCACTATTCTTCACTTTGTGTTGAATGCTGGTTTCTTTTTAACTTTCACTGTGCGTTACTCTATCAATCTATACAGGCACCTCATGGATAACCAGATCGTCACTATTGACAGAGGAGCCTTCAATGATCTGAAGGAGTTGGACAGACTGTGAGTTTAGAGATACATATTAATTATTTCTATAATACAGTATTCTGTTTCAAAGGCTTATAATACATGACGTATGAAATCGTATTTAGAAAAATGTAATTTTTTTTTTAAATGGAACAGTTTATTGAACCTTCAGGCAAAATCTGAAATCAGAAGCCTCTCTATCTCTGTCTCTATATATCAGAATGGGTAACAGGGTTGAAAATATCTTACTACAATTTGTGCAACTAATTAGAAACTGGCACAAAATTATTTCCTTGAAAGCTACAGCATGTTGAGACAGTTAGAAAGTATATCATATTTGTGGATCAGGCTTTTATGGCTCATATGACAATGATATAACAATTTGGACAATATGAAAATATGGAGCTCATACTCGAGGAAAATATCGCTTTATTCAGAGGCTCAAACTGAGCAAAAATATGCAATTTGGTGCAGATGCTGATATTTATATGGACAAAAAGTAAGATGAAATTCTGATAGCTTGTAATGTAATTCAAAGACGTTTTGGCATACCTGTATAGAAATGCATATAAATATCAGTCTAAGATGACTTAGTTGCATATCAAAAATTGTACCGTTGTATTTATAGGGTTAATATAATATTTAAAGCATTTAACCCTCAGGTTCTGTTGAAATTGACTACATTCTTAATATCTGGACTCCCAGAGTCCCCAAAGCTGGTTGTGTAAAATTAATCATAGTTATTTTGAAATTAACCTTCACTTTCCCTTTTACATATTTTTAATATGTTCCTATAACCTAATAGAAAATCCAGATTTCACAAAAGAATCATGGACGATTTAGCACTGTGCCTGGAATCTAATATAGTAACATAGTTTTTCTTTGGGATCAATTTGACTTTTCAAATTAATTGCATTGCAAATTGCATTTTTTTCATGTTTTATATAATTTTATAAGTCTAAATGTGCTCCCCCTCAGGCATCTTAGCCGAATGGGCATCAGGGTTGAAAATATCTAAATTAAGCTAGTTTGAGTCCAATTGTTGGCTTGTGGTTTACCACAAATTAAGAAGATGTCAGAATTTTAATAACTTTACAATAGCAATCACTTGGTAACAGGGTTGACAAATACAGGCAACATTATAATTTGTGTAACTAGCTAGAAACTGGCACAAAAAGAAAAAAATCCTTTAAAAGCTAAAGCATGTAGGGACAATTAGTAAGTAATCTTCAAACTGGGTTTAATTGTGAGGTGTATGTCTTTGTGCTTCCCTCAGGCGTCTCAACCGAAACCGTCTCCAGCAACTCCCAGAGCTCCTGTTCCTGAAAAATCCCGCTCTCTCCAGACTGTGAGTTTTCCTTATCAGAAACATCAGGAAATGCTTGTTGAGATGGAACCACCCATTCTCAGGCAAAAACATGACAATAACATTAGCATCTGGCTAATTTGACTAGCTTCTACAAGTGAATTTGTGCTAAAACACCTTGCATAGTGGTTTCCTAAACAATCACATCTTAATAAGTGCTTAGGTTAGTTAGATAAAGAATTTTTAACACTAAGAGCATATATTGTTGGTAAACTCTAGCCTGTCAGGGTCAGTCTGGGAAAAAAACTGTCATTGGGTATTTTTGTGTGCTATTCATTTATTAAGCTATGCTTATTCACATATCCCATTGTTAGCTTTGCTAACATGCTGACAAACGCAACTGGAATCAGCCTTTCTGAAAAAGAAATACCACTGTAGCATACTTTTAAAAAAGCACTAATTATGGAATTAACATTACATTCATGCGAACTGAATATAATGTTTTCAGCAACTTAATTGCATGCTAATTACAGTTTATGTGCATCTTCATAAATATATTGTCGTTGAAATATGACAATAAACATTAACGTCTGGCTAATTTGCCTAGCTTCTTGCATTAAAACACCTTTGACGTGCTTGTGTAGTGTCTTCCTGGATATTCACATCTCTATAAGAGTTCATGCTAGTTAGCTGTGCTTAGTCAAAGTGTTTTTATCGTTGAATGCAGATACAATTGGCAAAGTCTGCACTGTCGGGGGCAGTGGGTCAAAAAGGAAACTATGTAGGAATGTGTGGGAGTACAGAAAGAGGCATAATGTGTGTGAACAAATAGTTAAGGACAGCTGTGTTTGCTTGTTATTTGGTTGTTTGTTCATGCCATTTCACACGTTGGCTCATTAGCGAGTTGCCATATGGATATGGTGCGTCCAGTCAATCTGTCTGCGAACACCCCCAACCACCCACACATGCCTTTAGGGAAAGATGTCTGCTATTATAAATTAAATTCATAAGGCCTTTTTCCTTCAGAGACACTCGTTTTGGTAACCTCAGGGATATTGGTTTATGATAATGTGGGTCATGTGGGTAATCTGGGTTCCTTTCTTGCTCTTTGTTTGAATTTTGTTGCGAACAATTAAACAAATCAAGATCTAGTTCATTAAAACAAGCAATAGTCTCCTAATACTCGAAGATTCATTAGGCTAGCTTTGCTAATTGGCACCATGGTGACGTGCGCAATTAATTAACACATTTAATTAAATAAGACGGGTGATTGCTAATTATGATTGGTATGTAGATTTTCCCTCAACTCTGTCACTGTGGGTAGCAAAAATGTTCATTTGTGCTAACTGGGTGAGAATGTGTATGTTACAAACCAGTGACAGAAAAGACTAATTATTCCTCAGCGTTCATGCTATTCGCGTCTCTTCTCTCCAGGAACGCTCAGAAATTGACTTCATTTGACAGGATGCTGTAGCGTGAATAGCTTCGTTCCAAACCCTAGACAGCTGCCTATAAAGACAGCATTTTACAGACTATTAGTGCATTCCTAATGCAAAGGCTGTTCTGAAACGTAGGAATCAATGTGTTCTAAGAAATCTCATTTAGGACAAGATCATAAATATCACAATTCTTTGTAAGTGAGTAAATCCCATAAATGTATTGCAACAAGCTCAGTCCAACAAAAATAAAAGATAGCGAATGATAATGCAGGAAAATGTCCATTATAAATATAGTTATATTTCTTTCAGTATATTTATGTATTGATAAAAAGTAGACTGTTTTATGCAATATTTGTGTGTGCTATGTTTATTATGTTGTGCTCATTAGTGTATCCCATTGTTAGCTTAGCAAACACGGTAATACCAAACTCAACTTGTGAAAAAGTTCACTTTAACATACTATTTAAAAGAGTAATTATTATGTGAATAATACACTTTAAAAATATATATTAACTTTAAATGTAATATTGTAACATTATAATCAAGTACTTTACATGTGCTTTAGTATGTTCGTCAACACATCAAAATAAGTGCACTTTAAAACGAAAAATTATTAAAACATGATGATTTAACATTTACTTTAAAGTAAAACATTTAATTTGACATTTTTACAAAGGACATTTTTCCTTAAATGTGTTTAGTAACATAGTCATGAAAGTGTTTCTCTTCAAATATACTTAAGTGGCCTGTTATTTCATTAATAACATATTATTATATATATTATATTATATTATTTATTATTATTATTATCTATTTGGAAATTGAGTGAATTGAGTCTAAGTAATTTTTTAGCCAAAATTAGCATCACATATATCCTTGAAGATAAGACAAGTTTGAGTTTTGTTGATTTTTTTTTTTTGTTGCCGATGTTTTACTGTTAACTTAGCAACATGCTACTGACCAACTCCATGTGAGCAGATATCCTAAATTAACCCTTAAATGCATGTAATGTGTCTCTAAAGGTTAGTTGAAGTGTTTTGTAGTGCTAGCAGTGAATGTTATGCTAGCTGGTTGTTATGCTAGAGGAGTTTTTAAAAAATTATGCAGTAATGGCACAATGAACCACTTCTTACAGTCACACAAAATGCGCTTGAGTTAGACGTTTGTCTAGTTGTAGCGCAAGTGGTGACATGAAGAATTATTTATGACAGTATATAGAATTATTGAAAATTAATGCACGCCTGAGGTGTAAAGTTCATGTTTCTGTAAGTACCTTGAAGACACTTTGGCTAGCATGCTAATCAGCTAGCCATATGCTAAGCTGTTGCTCTGTGCGTTTATATTACAAAACATAAGCTAATTAAAAAAATCACAAATAAGAAATTTAAAGATCTGTAGCTTTGGTTATGTGCAATATGTGTTACAGTAATGGACACAAATTCTCTTCACTCTTTCAGTCATTTTCTCTCTATTTACTGTTTCTTCACTGTCTTTGAGCTTCTGATGAATGAGTTTTGCCTTTGCTAACATTTAATATCCCTCAGTAAACAGTACGTCAAACACAAAAAGACGAATGTAAGAAAGACGACGGCTAACAAAAGGAAACCAGTGTGGCTAGTCGCAGTCTCTCAGATCCCACAACTTGTTGCTCGTTTTTTCCCACTCAGGCCTCTATTGTCCTCTTCTCCTTGCCCTCTTTCAAGGGTTTTCAAATAAAAGATCTGGAGTGTAATATTTGCAGAGGTTGAGCAGTCTTACTATCCGCACTGTTTGCCTTCACCTCTGGATGTCAGCCAGGTTGGGACCGCAGCGAATGCAAACTGAACATCCTTGGCAAACAGCTTTGATTAAAGGGGGTTACCAGGAAACCCTGAGCTCACACTGAGAGCACTGGAGGCTTTTCTTCCCAGAGTTTAGGAGGTTGTTTCTGGTTTCCCTTAGTTTCTCTTAAAGATGAATCTGATTGCAAAGTCAGAATATGTTTAAATCACTTTGATGTGATTAAGAATTGGCCGTGTTGCATGTAAATAATGGAAACCTGCATTGCATTATCATGATACTTTTTGCGTTTGAGTTCTGTATACATTCAGGGTTCAGTACAAGTTAAACACTAACAACAACACTTGTGAAGTAATGGTGATTACCACAAAAATAAATTCGACTCGTTCAATGTTTGCTATAAACAAAGCAAATATCAAGGTTGTGGGGAGAAACTTGGAAGGAACAATGGAAGTGAATGAGGCCAATTTTTGAAGGAGCAAAAATGTGAAACATATTTCATTGACTAGTATGTTAAAACTTTTGAATTATTTGAGCTTTAAAGTTGATCTAGTCATTTTTACAGTCATTTTAGAGCTGTCATAATTTAAAATTTAATATAAGTTTACACAGAAAAGGTTAGTAAGCCATATTTCCATGCTAAAGTTGTTTTAACCCATATTGTTTATATCTTTTGGTTATGATATTGAAACAGTATTTTAACATGAACAAATTGGCCTCATTCACTTCCATTGTAAGTGTCTCATTGTAACCCAAATTTGTTTAGAAAACAATGTTTAGAAAATGTTGGCATTTTACCCAACCGGTTGAACTCAACTGAACACTTATCTAACTGAGAGGAAGGTTTTGTTGCTCTGAGGATGCAATTGATACATACAGTACAAATGGAGAGCAACTTCACTCCTGAATCCAATGAGAAATGTTGAGTTCATATTGATATCTCTGACTCTGGTGCATTAATACATGAAATTACTGGGTCCCTTTTCTCTGATAATTATCTGAGTGGACCTGTAACCAGTGACCAGCATTCACAGGTAATAAGCTGTTCAGTAGAAAATAACATGGGAATGACAGGCAATGAAATCTGGTTGCTCTCTAGAGCAGAAATTATTGCTTACATTTACATGAGTGTCAAATTAATCTAATTAACTCTAGAACGCATACACAATTAAACTGTCCAACAGAGTATATATTTGGCTCAAATAAGACTAATTTGGTGCATTTTACTTTTTAAAACTGTATTATTTTATAATAAATAATATATGTTATGAGTGTCAAACTATATTTTTTGTGAGAATTTTCTTAACTGAAATATGGTATCATGATGCTTAACTAATATTACATTTATAACATATATTAGATGAAAAATTAAGAAGAAAATGGCCTGTGAAATGCATTAAATAACAAAGAAAATTTAATTTTTACTTAAATATGCATTCCATGAATAATGATACAGACAAAGATCAAAGACTTAGACAAAGACACATTCACTTTTCAAAGTTAAACAGCTGGAGGTTTTGTGTTCATTTATATAGCGATTAACAGAAAAACTGACTCCTTACTATTTGTTTAAAAAATTTTCAGCATTTTCTCAGTCTTTTCTTAGTCCATTTCACACTTGATTACAGTAAGTGTGTAACGATTCACTAATTTTCTCAATGCATAGATTACAATCCTTGACAATGCATATGCATCGATCTTGAAACATGGATTTTTGAATCATGAATCACTGATTTCGGCCAGTAATCGATTAAAAAAGCTAAGAATCGAATGAATTTTTGAATGAACCTTGAAATAATACTTTAAAATCCTTTGTATATATATACCCTAGTGAAAAATAAATATACTAAAATGTATTTGAAATAAATTTATTTCATGCTACATATACTAAATACAGTACATTTGCATATTTAATTGCTTAATAAAAATACCCTGCAACTGTACTTTTAGTACACTAAACTGGTTTACTTAAAGTCTGCTAAATTTCAACAATTTTTTTACTTAATGCACTTTAATTGTAAGGAAGTAGTTTTAAAGTCCAACTAAATATATAGTAATGTACGTTTGACTGTGCTAAAGTGGAACTATTGCAACTTAACATAATAACATAATAAACTTATCATAATATCTTGCATTTAAAGACCGACATTATTCAAAGATCATACAGTCTTCGTTAATAGTGACATTAAAACACATTTTAAGCTTAATATTAAGAAATGTGCATTGTGCAAAAGTACTTTTCCAAATAAAGCTTAAATATAATTTTTATATAAGTAAGTCTCAAGTGATATGTCAGTAAATGTGTTAATAGATTTGAACTATACTTAGTTTAAAATAAATGTTTTTAAAATATATTACGTTTTTATTAGGGTAAACTTCTACGTATGTCAATGGATAAAAGTTTTTTTTTTTTTTGCCCTCACTCTATGGCTCCATAAAGGCTGCTGTGTAATTTTCCCTCTGACCAAGCATATAAAGAATTTAGGGGAAGTATTTTAATAATCCTGTGATTGCACTTAAAGAATGCAGAATTGAATCGCATCGAATTTAACTGTGAATCGTCTCGAATCGAATCGCTCTGAATTTGCAAAAATCGTTCTTGAATCGAATTGAAACCCTATAAATCGTGAATCGAATCGATTTGCTGTTTACCCAAAGATTCACAGCCCTATATTACATATTTCTTATTATGTGTCTGATTTACTGGACTGGCTCAAAGGCCTGATTTCTACTGGAAATAGTGCCTTAGCAAATGCCACAAATGATACAGCTAATACTCAGTGTCTGCTGTTAGCTTTTAGATTTTTAATGCATTTTACTCCTTAAACAAAGAAAATGAGCTTTAATTTGCTGAACACTTTGTTCGTCCTGAAGGAACATAAAAGGCCTCTATCAAATGGCAACTGTAGCTTGAACCAATTGTGGGGAACTTAACAACAGTTTGCAATTGCTGCAAAAATCACATGCATTAGGAAAAGGTCACTGATGGCTTTCACATGGAGAGAAAACTGATGAAATGACATTTAGGAATCCAGATGTTCTTTTATTAAATGTCAATTTCCTGCAGAACAGCACTGAGCATGACTAGATATGAAATATAGATACATTTCAAAGCTATGGCACTGGGATTGTGTCATGCTCATTTTATCACCAAGTTGGAAATATTATTCATGCGGAGGCGTTTTTAATGGTTAAAAGTCATAATAGAACAACTTTGAGATCTCAAGACTGTCTCAAATTGTGTTCAGATTTGCCAAGATTGACTAGATATAAGCTACCAAAGGAATAGTTAATCAAAATAAATCAAAATAATAAATACATGAGTAAAAGTCCTCACCCTCTGGCCAAAA
>JAUZSZ010000139.1:23312532-23322666 GCA_034780575.1 Labeobarbus marequensis
ACTTTTATAAAGAATATCTCTTTGGTTTTGAGACTTTAGTCTTTGCAACTTCAAGGATCTTATCTATGCACAAACAGGTTGTAACACTCCAAAGAGAAAGGAAAACTTGAAATCGCCTTGAATGACCCCTTTAAAACTTAAATGATTTTTGTACATCCAGTGGTCAAATGCTGTGTGGCCTCTCAATTTTCTGTGTAATTATAACCACATTTGTGTGAACTACCACAAAACTGGAAGACTTTCTTAATGTTCATAAGCGGTAGGCTATTTCAGAAAGGAAAATTTAAAAGATAAAGTAACTGTAGTCTGATTACAAGTATTTTAAAATGTAATATAATCTAATCAAGTACTTAATTTTGGGAATCTGATTACGTAATCCAGATTACATGTAATCAGTTACCCAGCTCTATGATGAGAGACACAGAAGCTGGGTTTCCATCCAAAGTTGCAAACTTAACTTATGCACAAAATTGGAATATGATTGAAAACATTTGCGAATAAGAACCAATTCAATCCAACGAGTCAAATAGAACAAAACTGACTCTAAATATCACTAAGAAAAGTAGGAGAAGCCACTGAATATAATAATTTTTGAATATAATAAATTACTTGCACCTCAGAGCGAGCAGACCAAACACAATAAATGCAGTCATTGCTTTCGGAGGTGGATGCTGCTGTTTGGGAACACAGTCGTGTAAGACAATTATACAGAAATACTTTGACAGACTTTGCTCGGGCATTTCAGAACGACAATAACATTTCAGAGGCTGTGGAACAAGATCAGTCCACTGGTTAGTCAGGTCTTACCGTCCCACAGCGCAAAGTCACATGACTTTTTTGATGCACATGGAGGAATTTATTCAACAGATAAGAGATATTAATTTGAAATTTCGTGTTTCCAACACTCGTTTCTGATGCGATACTCCAAAATGCGCTTAAAAAGAGGGTGATGGTAGAGTATGCTGGCGATATAAAATTTTGCAACATTTTGAAAATCACAATAATTGAATTCAACATACCTGGACCTGAACATCATTAAATGACTTGGTCTCAAGTATAACCTACTGACACAGGTGAAGGTGGAGATGACAGACACATAAGACAGCAGCAGATGACTGCAGAAAGAGGTTTCATAGGCTGATGTGAAGTTGACATCATGTCAGAGTGAATTAAAGAGAGGTTATCTCACTCCTGACAGGTTGAACCCTCCTTTACCCCCTCCAACATCAGCTACACTCATGAAACATCTCTGTATGGTTCAAACTTCACTCACTCATCGCAGCTGTTTATTGAATATGTTTTACTCCGCTCCACAGGGAGTCCGGACTTCATTTCCCAGTGCATGCTGCTCCTCTCCCAGCATGAGCTGTGCTCTCTGGAGCAGGACTGACTACTGTCTGTCTGTCTGAATGGGAAGTCTTCAGAGCTTCACTCTGCGGGGTAGAAAATGGGCAGAGGCGCCAGAGATTAGACCCTGGAGATGCCTGTCATTCACAGGGCTGCCTCTCTTTTGTCTAAAAGTAAAAGTTGGCACGTTGGAATGCTGTTTTTACTGGAGTGATATAAAACCTTCTGCCGTGTTTGAAGATCATCACTGGCGTATCAGCTTTTGTTAGCAAGCAAGCATGAACTTTACTATTGCTCATAGTTGGATTAGGGATTTAAACAACTCCTGACGAGAGAAGAGAGACTATATAGTGAGTTTAGAAATATTGTGAACCAAAACTATGAACAGAATCATGGAAAGTTGATAAATCAATATATTCTCTGTCAATCTGATAAGAAATAAAATGACCTGTTAATAATCAAGATCTCTCCATTGCTTCCTTCTGTTTTGAGCATAAAATAGAGGGTGCAGTCTCCATCTTGCAACAGTTGCCTTCAAACACATTTATGTTATATAAAAAAGGCTGTAGACAGTGATTGAGAGTAGTGCTTCACTGATAACAAGACGTTGGTAGCTAACAAGATTCACCAACAAATAACTCTTTATGCACTGGTTCTTTTTAATGAGTCAGTCAAAAATTTCACAAAACAGCTTCACAGTTGCTTACAAATTAGCAGTTTAGATCAGACTCTCAATCAGTCACTGAGTTCACAACTGACTCCCAGTCATTTTTTGCTGGTGTCCGATTCAAAGGAACCCAGGAGCTGGGTATGCTTTAGGTTTTATTAGCTATGCACTCAATGTACTTGAGCTTCTGAACAGCCATGTTTGTTGAGTGATCCTTTAGAGAATTGTTTGGCTATGAAATGTTTCATTCGGTTATATTGCTTGTCCTGCAAATGATCAGCCTCAGTGTATCCAACTATTCATGAAGGTTTATTTGTTTGTGATAGGCCTGGGCAATATGTCAAAAATATCTGACAACATTTATCCAAAAAAATACCATAATATCCCCCACTAAAAACACATTAGCAACCTAATAGCAATGTCCTGGCAACCATTCACGTCATTACGGAATTGATCTAGCAATCATTCAGAGCACCATAGCAAGCACATATGAGCTTACTACCAAAGATCTCATTAGCAAATCATTAGCCAGCAACCACATTGTAGCATCACCTGGAACATCCTAGCAATCCACACAACCCTAGCCTGTTTTCTTCACATAGTCATAAAATGAAATATATGTACTTTGAAGTGAAATAATTGTTGTCCAGATGAATTAAAATAATGTTAAATGTAAAAGCCCACACTCTGGGCTTCATGGTGCATGTTCATACAGGTACTCATACACTTGCCTCGCATGCTTTCCTTCAGTAAACTTTGTATTTCAGAAGTATACAGTTCAGGTGCTTATTACACACTAAAGCCAAACTTTGATCTGAAATGAGGCCAATGCAAATAGTTTGACTCAAATACATTTCAGTTAAGGTTATCGTTTGGGTCAGAGAGACTGGTTAGCGTTAAAAGGTCCAGTTCTTGTCTTGTCTAGCCCAGCTGGGCCTGTCTGTCTAAAGCACACCTGGGCGTGTGGCCTTGAAGTTCCAGCTGGATGAAAACAAAGAACAAACTGAGAGTCTGAGCGAGGGGTGAGGGGGTGTTCTGCTTTTTCTCAAAGCTACATTCTTTCACCTGCGTTTCAGCATCTTACTAATCAACATCACAAGTTGTCCGTCTGGACCTGTAAGCGCTGGCACTAATCTGCTTGATTAGTTCTTTAGGTTATCTTTCTTCATGCCTGTGCTTTGTTTTCTTCTCCCGATAGTGATCCTGGTGCAAGCCGCCTCGTTCTCTTTCACCAAGGAGCCAAAATCCCAGGATGCCTTGCATGGGCGCAGTGCCATGCTGCGGTGCGAAGTAAACGACCCTCAAGGTGTCGTCTACTCCTGGAAACACAATGGTGAGACAGTCACCAATTCAGAGAGACGATTTCTGGAGGGGGGCAACCTGAAATTCACTGCCATTGATAGGACACTCGACTCAGGAAACTTCCAGTGCTTTGCCTCAAAGAACAGCACTGGTGAAGAATACCACACTGGCGAGGCCTCCTTCAACATCAAATGTGAGTGTAACGTTCATTATATCCCTTCTTAAAGGGTTTGTTCACCCAAAAATGAAAATTAGCCTGAGATTTACTCACCCTCAAGGCAACCTAGGTGTATATGGCTTTCTTCTTTCAGACGAATCCAATCAGAGTTATAAAAATTATCCTTGCTCTTCCAAGCGTTATTATTGCAGTACGTGGTTATTTCTGTTCAACAGTCCAAAAGACGTCAAATAAAGTGCGCAAATCCATAATAAAACATGCCTCACATGGCAAAACAAAAACACCCACCCACTGCAATGACAGAACTTAGAAGAGCCAGGACAAATTTTAATTCAACTACCATTGGATTCGTGTGAAAGAAGAAAGTCATATATAACTAGGATACCTCGAGGGTGAGTAAATTGCAAGCTAATTTTCATTTTTGAGTGAACTAACCCTTTTAACAATTAGTCAAACTCCACTTCAACCCCTTTGCAACTGCAGCAAGCTAAATAACGTCTGCGTGAGGGAAGGTTATTTTGAGCCAGGAAGTGGAAGCCAGACAAAGCGCCCCTTTATGCCCAATGCCAAGATTAATTGGTTGAAATGCAGCGTCCGGCCGCTTGTGTCAGATAACAAGTAAGGTCAACTGAATGGATAGGCCTGTTTTTGCGGCGGGCGCAAAGCATGACCAGATGGTGTGAATGGGGTAGTTTGTATTTGATAATGAGCGCCGACAGTTTCGACAAGGGTTTCAGCCATCTCCTGATCATCAAGCTGTTAATCTTTAACGCGTCTTGTCTTACAGGGTTGGAAAGTGGCATGGTGAGTCTGAAGAGTCCAGAATCAGAGACAGAGATTCAGAGCTCCTCACAAGTGGTGCTACGCTGCAACATAGATGGACACCCACGGTGAGGAACTGCATGTCTGATTCCTAGCCTTAGATTAGAAACATGCTGTGGATGTGAGTGCATTTAGCTGCACCAGCTCCATTTCACATGCAGTTCATAATGCAGAACAAGTACTCCTTGCTTCTTGTCGTAAAGGCCCAGTTATTCTTAATTTTCAGCACTCTGCAACATCTTGCACAATATTGTGTACTCTGTATCAGAGCCATCCAATCCTGCTCCTGGAGGGCCAACATCCTGCAGAGTTCAGCTCCAGCACACTTCTGGAAGTTTCTAGAAAATCTGAAGACCTGAATTAGCTTGTTCAGGTGTGTTTAATTAGGGTCGGGGCTAAACTCTGCCAAATGGTGGCCCTCTAGAAACAGGTTTGCCTAATCCTTTTCTAGATGGACACCTAATGGACCTTTTTTTCTTTTGTCTGTGGACTATGTGCAAGAACATCTGTGGACTGTGCTGAAAAAGGAAACTACATCACATTCACTGTCCATGAACCAGAGCGAAATGCGGATTAAGTAATTATACTTGGTGGCACATGGTGTCCATTTCTTCTACTGACTGGTCACTATCATGCAGAGTTTAGCTCCAATCCTAATTAAACAAATCTGAATAAGCTAATCAAGGTCTTCCAGATTACTAGAAACTTGAAGGCTTGTGTGTTGGGGCAGGTTGCAGCTAAATTCTGCAGGACATTGGCTCTCCAGGGACAGGTTTGGACACCCTTGGTTTAAGAGGCGTGTAGCTTATATCCAGCTACCTGAATAATGTGTCCTATTAAATGAGGCAGAATTTGAAGGTAAACTGCCCATTTGAACATTTTTTAAGCATGTTTAGTAGGCCTGCGGTGATAAATCGATGTAGAATCGTTTCGTGGATCAATTCTGAGATCTTCCGAATGCATCGCGATTCTCTCAGGAATCAATTCTGAGTGTAGATTTTAACAGCAGATGGTACTATAATCTAGTTTTTATCCACACACACAAATGCTGATGAGTGCTGAAGAGAGCTTGGGCCGAGTCTGAAATTTCACCTCGGCTCAGAATGCTTTTATGACGCGAGATTAATGTAAACACAGCCCACTGTAAACACCCTTGTAATTCGCTTCAACCTTGTTGAATTTTAAGAATGATTATTTTAGGTTCAAATGTGTGTAAGGATTTGGAAACAAGCTTAGAATCGACTCGAGAAAGAAATGCGATTGTATTCGGAAAAATCTCACAATCGATGCTGAATCAATTCGTGATTCATCGATATATTTTCCCAGCCTAAAATCAGTGGCGCAGTATTGTTTTTATTTATTTAAAGGGCATGTTAGTAATATGCGCCTATAGGCGGGTGCACAATGTGCATAAACTCTGCTTATTACACACACAGGGATGCGCAGCAGCACACAAACATGCCAAATATTAAAAATGAAAGGATTACAATGTAAAAGATTATCATGCTCATGCTCGAGCAGATCCGTTCAAGAGGCATTCAATCTTTGCTCTTGCAAATTCCGCCATGGTGCAAGTGCAACTGGTTTTAAAGGGAATGGGAGATGAGACTCTGACTGATTTATTGCACATTACGCCTAAAACATACCCATCACTCGTTAAGAGAATAGGTACAACTCGTTTAGGCCGTGAGCCTGGAACGCTGACCGTTTTGTCTGTCGTTAAACTAGCAAAAGTGGATTCTGACAGTGTGCTTAGATTGTTAAATTAGGGCCCCACAGTTCTGCATTTGTATCTTGCAGGTTTCACTTTTTTCCTCAAAATTACAAGAAAAAAGTCAGGATTGTGAGATAAAAAAGGCACAATTACCTTTTTTATTATTTTTTTATTCCATGGTGTAAATTTTCTTCCATTGAAATATGACCCAGATGTGTTCAGATGTGTATGCCTTCAGCTGTCATTTTTGAAAGAAAATGACAGAAACTTGAAAATTCTGAATCTACTCACGTCTGTCAAATCTTCTCTAATTCGGTGTACATTCACAAATTTTCGCTCAGTCTTTACTCACGCACTACTGCATTGCATATGAATTTACATACAGACGACATGTTAAAATCTGATTTGACGGTTTACACTGGAACCCATTTCTGATCAGGGGCCAGTTGCATAAAATGGTTTAGACTGGTCTTACAAGTCTGTCATCTATTTTTTTTCTTTAAGACTGGTCATAATTTTTTAAAAATCATTTACATAAAAGCATAGATTAAACAAAGTTAAATCCAAAAATAAGACTAATTACTTATTGGCTAACTGCTAGTTGATCAAGCTTGTACTTCAAAGCAGTTGCAAATGTGAATTGATTTCACATGGATTTCTGCTGTCTCATTGTTTTGTTATATGCCAAAAGAAAAAAATCTAAATTGTCCGTCCAGTCAGAACAAAGCCTTAGGGACCGTTCACACAGAACAAGCTTTTGCATTCCAAAGCGCTGCTTTTCTGTGTTTTTTTTTTTCTTTTTTTTTTCCCCCCCTGTAAACATGCTAAAAACTGCTGTTTGACTGCTGTGCCATATGTATTTGCATTTAAAAAATGCAAATGGTGATTCATTACTGTAACAATATTAAGAAGATTTTATTTATTTATTTTAAATCAGCATAATGTAAAGTGGCAAACACTATCAGAATCTGTAATTTGCAATTCTTGTAATCGCATTTTGGTAATGACTGTGAAGTTTTTAATGACATTTTGGAGTGAAATGTGTTTAAATGTTGAATTTTTGTGAAAAAATCCAGTCATTTCAATTGAAATCCACACAATTGAGATTTTTGCTATGCTATTAAACAATGAACCCTTTTTGTGCATGAAAATGTGACTACACCTTTTGGACCAGATTTACTAAACAGGGCAAATTTAAGACATGCTGTTTTGGGCGTTAAATAATGGCGCAAATACCAGTAATTTGACGAGCGCAAACGTTAGTAAATCTCGTTGCGTGATTCATTTGAATACTCTCCTCTCATAAATTTTGCGTCTGAAAGTGAAACTCCTACAAATGCATATTCAATAAGTCAATAATTCTATAAGGTCAGGCGCAAAAATAACTGTGTCCATGCCTTTTCAGCGCTAATTCTTCACTGCGCGTCTTTAGTAAATCTTGACAGTACTATTTTAACGCCAAAAGACAGTTTGCGTCGGCGCAAGCTGTTAGTTGAACTGGCCTTTGGTGTTCCGAGTGGCAGCTTGCATGTTACAATGTATGGTATTGTTGTCAGATTCTTTAATGTAAGTCTATAGAGTTTTTGGTCACACTTCATTTTAAGGTGCAATTCTCGTGATTAACAAACCATTAACTACAACTTTTGCCACAATTATCTCATCATTTGCTGCTTATTAATAGTAAGGTAGTTGTTAAGTTTAGGTATTGGGTAGGATTAGGTATGTAGAATATGGTCATGCAGAATATTTGCTTTGAAAGTACTAATAAACAGCCAATATGTTAATAATTGGCATGCTAATAAGCAACTAGTTAATAGTGAGAATTGGTCCCTATACTAAAGTGTTACCAATATCATCTCTCTAGTTTAGAAGGTATCAGAAATTAGAAGAGACCAAAGACATTAAGAGCTAGCTTCGAAGTTATTTAAATACATAACAAAAAACTTGTAAACAAAATCATTTAATCAGACATACTGAAGTAGATCTGAAGCACATTAAAAATAAAAAAGTCAACCACAGCCGCATTGTTACACAAGTGTAGGGGTGTGATCTGTTACTTGATCAGATTACTCTTGTAGTGTGCAAAAGTACTAAAGTAGTGCATTACTAAATTTACATCACAATATCCAAGTCAAAACAGTAAAAGTAACCGTAGTAACTATGGTATTTTGGTGGTTACTATTGTAAATATTTGAAAAAGAAGCAACATAATTTATTTTCACATATATTAAAGCTAAACGAGTGAAAACCACAGAGCTGTGGTGTCTTAATATGCACATGAATAAAAATGAATAATGCAGAAGCTCTAGGACACATATCTATATGATGGTGGTGGTGAAAGGAGAGCTGTAGAAAGCAAAGCTCTGTTTGGACAACACCTTGCCTCATCATTAGCTGGAGAGCTTCAAACACTAGCAAGATTAAAGGTCAGTCAAAGAGGAGCTGGATTTCCAAAATGCTAATTAAAAATACTCTAGTACAGTGCACGCTCAGAGCCAGGGCTGAGATCCCTCTAGACAATGTATGGCATGGTACAGATTTAATTGGCGTACTTCATATGCAATTCCACCGCTTTGGGCACATCTGAGAGATGTCTGTTGATGGCATAGGTTAGTATGTGCTTCAGAAGTTCAAAGGACACTTGTCTATATAACCTTGCGATGCCTTATGGGACGCCACAGCAGCAGCAGAAGTGTATTCTTTTATAGTTATTCTTCCAAGGCCAAACAGACATATTAAAAGTGAAATTTTCAAAAGTGTTGATGTTGCTAGTCCAAAAAATGACATATACACTCCATCATTTCTATGACCACAGAACTAAAAAATGCCCACAAATAAAATTTGAAACCCTTTGAAAAAAATGCAATTAAACCTGAAAATGCCATTAAAACTGAAATAGCTGACGGAAATGACACTAGTTACTATAAACTATTACAAACTAAAAACTAAACTAAAACTAACAACAACAGTGTGACAGATAAAACAAAGTGAAATTAAAAGTACAAACTGAAAATACAATAAGAACTAAATAAATAATGCTACTGTACTTTTTACATTTTTTGCCCTTTTGGGTGGACTGTTTCTAACCAGAGTGCTTAACAAGAAGAGTAGGCAAACGGAGGCCTGTGTTCTTTGGTGTGGAGGAGGCGCATTTAATGTGTATTAAACAAAGATGTGTTCCCACCAAATGCGAGTGGGAAACGAGAGAGGACAAACTATGTTTATCCAGCGAATGCCAATTTTGTGCCTCAGAAAAGGAATTAATCATCAGTGGCCCTCTCAGAGGTTATTTAGAAATGGGAATACGCCTGTGAACTCTTTTTCTCTCACACTCAAAGTGTGTTCTTTTGATGTCAAGCATTGTGTAATTTAATAGGCCTGTGTTTTCACACAACATCTGCTTGTCAACCTGACGTTCAGCGCTCTGTGTTGTGGAGAGAACTGAAAATGGGGCCGTGAAAGAAAGAGCGAGCGTTTGAGCTGGGACTAAGGTAATGAGAGGCAATTATGACACAACCTCACACCGAACAGTGCGTTTTCACAACATCCACAGTGTTTGAGGAGTTCAGCTCTGTGTTAATCTTACACACAGAGAAGAATGAAGGTTATTCTTCTGAACCTGAGTGAGTGTAATGCATTGAGTCTGAGCAGATTAAATCTAATATTTAACACATGGCAGAGGCCGGCCTCAGTATGAGATATAGAGGAGAGATAAGCGCTCAGACACCCTCAGAACACCCACTAGACCTGAGCGTGAAATCATGGCTGAGAACGGAGAGCGGGCAACAAGTGTCGAGTATGAGTATTATCAGGGGCTACAAAATGAAATGCACGTGTCCAACACCTCAGAGGGCAAGTTGTGTTATTGAGACAGAGGAAGCCACTTTGACACTGTGGTTCGCCAAGCTGCCTAACAAGCCTCTCATGACTGAAAGTAGCTCATTACAGACAAGGCAAGCAGGCTTGATAAAGTAATTAACTCCAGTCCACCACAAGTTATTTAAAAAAGTAGCTGGGTCATTCCTGTTATTGTCACGTATCCTGTGGGTGTGCCCTGGTTGGCCACCAGATGTCACTGTCTTGTCGGAGCACATGGGTTTGTGT
>JAUZSZ010000139.1:23393892-23404583 GCA_034780575.1 Labeobarbus marequensis
ACACATACTGTCGTTCAAAGGTATAGGGCTAGTAAGAATGTTATTTGAAAGACAATAATAATCTTATTAAACAAATATGCATTAACTTGATCAAAAGTGCTGTTTTACATTGTTACAAATCATTTCTAATCTTAAGAAATGCTGTTCTTTTTGAACTTTCTATTCATTAATGAAACCTGAAAAAAACGCTTACAAAAATAATAATAATAATAAATTAATCAGAAAGGTTTTCAAATTTAAATGCTTTAACCTTGGAACAACATATAAATCTACCAAATTTTGCTTAATCACAATGTTTAATCGCAATCGCAAAGTTTAATCGCAACACATAATTCATTGCAGTTAATAGTGTTCTCCGTCTGTTTGATTACGTGTAATTTGTAACTAACTGTATGATTCTTACGGTGTGTGCACACCAAACTCAAAGCGAATATTTGCATTGCGTTTCTCGCGGGATGTTTTTTGCGTCACTCGCATGAATAAAAACTCTACATTTTCTGGTACAACCGGACGTGTCAAACTGGATGAGTCAATAAGCTGATTGGCTTTCACAACAATGTATCATGCAAATATTCCGCTCGAGTTCAAATTGTTGAACTTGCGCATTTGTGGCAATTGCGTCACCCAATTCGCATTATTCACATCACCCGGCACGAATTCGCATCTATTTGCGTCTTTGCATTGACTTTGTATGTAATCTACTCACGGTTCTTGTAGTTGGAGCTCAAAAGCATAGTTTTTTTCTTATTGGTTAGTTTGGTTGGTTGGTAATTTATGTTTTTTTATGTATTGAAAAACACCCTATTTGGAGTTTCATTGCGATGTGAATGTAATAGTGATGTACTGTTTGCTTTAAAGTCTGCCAAAGTAAAAAAAAAAAAAAACAGTTCCACTGCTCCATTTTAGGCTTATGTCTTTATGTAGTTTACCTAAATGAAAATGCAGCAAGTTTCCCTGAAAGCATATTGTTCTGGCTGTATGTGCTGTATTTGGTCCTCACTCTGAATGTTGGTCCACACAGGAGCTGAGAGAGAGAGTTTTGCGAGGGAAGTATCGTATACCGTTCTACATGTCCACAGACTGTGAAAACCTTCTGAAGAAACTGTTGGTGCTTAATCCAGGCAAACGTGGAAGTCTAGAGGTGAGACAGATAAACACTTCACACACCTGTATGAAATTTGAAAAGAACTATAGAAAAATATAGTTTTCTGTGAAACGCAAAATGATATGTCTAATGCTCTTTTCCATGCAACGAAAGCGTACTATGAACAGGGCAACTGTAAACTCAGAAAAGAACAAAAGCACAATAAACAGTTACATAAAAGTAGTCCTGTACACACACCTGTACACTTTATTCCAAGTCAAGTCATGCGAAATCAAATCTTAATCACACATTTGTAAACATTAAACATGACATGTCTCGAGTAGTAGAAAATTATTAAGAAATGACCAGAAGTTCAGTCAGAACACTCTAGTGCAAGCTGATAGGTATTCAATATTAATCCTCTAGCTATCGCAGTGTAAACCAAATGGAGCATACATATTCACCTCTCTTTTATCTGCAGCCTTTGAGCTTTTTTGTTTAATATTTAAATAGTCTGGTTCAGTGTTTGCTGCGGGGCTGGCTTACAGAAGATTTCCTCCACACCCTCCTCCTCCCCAGCACCACCTGTCTAGATCTGTTATGTCTTTGTGCAGTAGCTTGTCTTGCATGCTCACATGGTCGTGTATGTCTTGGTGGTAGTGTCCCAATACTGCCATTTCTAACATCTTCACAAAAATTTATATTTGATACTATTTTTGATAGCACATGGAAAAAATGGTGCAAAATTTAGAGTAATTTAAACAGTATCTAAGTTAAGACAGAAATATATGGCTTTTGAAAGTACAAATACACTGCATTTCATAATAAGTAATAGAATTTTAGTTTACAGTTGTAAAATTTCAATACTTATGACATAATTTCTGCAGCGCATTGAAAAAAAACTAATATATATAATAGATTTTTGAGATATATATGTATAATCTATATTTTTGACAATATACATTCTTATGCAAAGGTGTAATTCAATGTCTGTCAATGTCTCACAGCAAATCATGAAGGACCGATGGATAAATGTAGGTCATGAGGAAGAGGAACTGAAGCCCTATATAGAACCTGAGCCAGACTTCAGCGATACCAAACGGATAGGTTTGTACCTTCCCTGTTTCTCTCTTTCTAATGCATTTTTTAAAATAATGGTTAAAAATCAAGATATTATGTCTTCATCATACACTACATGGCCAAAAGTATGTGTGCTTATGCAGGGATCACATAGAATGAGAAAGAAATTCTGTGTATATCATCAGATCTCTTCTCTTTTGCCCTCTTTCAGAGCTGATGATCACTATGGGTTTCCCTAAAGATGAGATCACAGAGGCATTAGTAGGGCAGAAGTATGACGAGGTCATGGCCACGTATCTTCTGCTGGGCAGGAAACCTCCAGAGGCAAGTCATACGTGTTAACTAATTAACCAAAACATCAGTCATAATTACTGATTACTCACATCCAGTGTATTGTGTGCCATCAAAGAGATACTAATTTATAGTTTGTATCAATATTTTGAATGAATTTTTATTGTATATTTCTGTTTTCATTTGAATTTTAGTTAAAATTGTTGTAATTCTGTTTTGTTTTTAATATATTTTAGTAGTTTTAGTAGTTCTTTTTTAAAATGTCTGTTTTTTAGACATATTTCATATTACAAATATTACATATTTCATATTACATATTTCTGTTTCTTTTGTTTTATTTTATTACATGAAGCTAAAGTACATAAAAAAGAGAAGTTTTGCCCTAGTAGCTAGCTGAGATGAAAACGTTTTAGTCAACTATAATAACCTTGATCTTGTTTTGTTTGCTTGTTTTAGTTTGAAGGAAGTGATTCGCTGTCCACCACAAACCTGTGTCAAAGGTCACGACCCAGCAGCGACCTGAACAACAGCTCTACGCCGTCACCCACACACTCCAAAGTCCAGCGCAGTATCTCGGCTACACAGAAACAGCGACGATTCAGCGACCACGGTACACACAAAATATTTCAGTTCATTCGAAATAATACGTTTATTTAGCTCGAAAAAGCTGAATCAGTTTTCTAATAATTAATTTGCTGATGTTGTTTTTTTCAGAAACAGTTGTTGGCTAATTTTGGATGTGTAGTGTACATACAGAATGTGGCATCCATAGGTTTTACATTAAAAATAGTGCTGTCAAACGATTAATCGCAATTAATCGCATCCAAAATAAAAGTTTTTGTTTATATAATATATGTGTGTGTACTGTGTTTGTTTATCATTGGCATATGTAAAGACACACACATACAGTATATATTTTGAATATATTTACATGTATATATTTGTATTCATATAATTTAGAATTATAAATAAATCTAACATATTTTTCTTAATTATATACATGCATGTCTGTGTATTTATATATTCATAATAAATATACAGAGTACACACACACATGCATATTATATAAACAAAAACTTTTATTTTGGAATGCGATTAATCGTTGCCCAGCACTAATTAAAAAAAATTTATAATTAATTTTTATTATGGATTTTCTTAGTTTCTAGGTAGTCTAGGTCTGGTATACAACTTGCTGGGGTTTCCAAGACCATTTAAATGTAAAGGTCACCCAAAAATTTAAATTCTCATGTTGTTCCAAACCTGTACGAGTTTCTTTCTTCTTTTGAATGTAAAAAGAAGATATTTTGAAGAACGTTTGTAACCAGACAGATTCAAATCCCATTGGCTTCCGATGAATTTTTTTGTCCACACTGTGGAAGTCAATGGAACCAAAAGCTGTTTGGTTACCAGCGTTCTTCAAAATAACTTTCAACTGTTCCACAGAAAATCACACAGGTTTGAACATAAGGTGATGTGAGGATGAGTAAATGACAGAATTTCCATTTTTGGGTGAGCTATTCCTTTTAAATGAAACCCAGCCTCAAAACAAATTCCCATATTTTTAAAAGAACTTAAATTTAATGATAAAGATCGATCTATCTAATGTATTTGACTCTGAGATGACGTTTTCATTTTGAAACTCAAAGTTCTGTGTTGTTCTGAACATGAGTCTGATTCTGTGCAGTTGCTCCGTCCATACCTCCGGCCGTCTCCTACACCAAACGCTCTCAGGCCAACAGCGTGGAGGGAGAGAAGGAGGAGGAGTGGGACACGTCCTGTAAACTGCCCTCTTCCAGCTCTAAAGGAGACATGGCCACCTCTCCTCTGGTGGCCCAGGAACGCAGGAAATCCTCCACAGCTTCAGGGGTGAGAGGTCGCACCAGCTGTTACATCACGTGCCACAGATGCAGGATACAAATGCATATAAATAAAGGCCATTGCACACTGAGATCGAAATTTTCGTCCGAATTTTTTGCACGTTGAAAAAAATATACGACCTCACGTTGTGTCAATCACGTTTGCACAATGCCTCCGAACTTTCGTCCGTCATAAAATAAATTCGGATCTGGTTCGATTTACTGCGTTTTTCGCATCCGTAGCAAGCAATTTTGAGAGGTGTTTTGACAATTCAGAGCCATCGCACAAGCAAACACTAAAATCCAGAATGGCGATTGTCAAGTTGATCCACTTCGTCTCGCAGCACAAAGCACTGTATATGGATCCTTGCATACTGAGTTTACAGAAATTGGTGGTCTTCTTTTTAATATGTGGCTCTAGTATCGCTAGCAAAGCATCAAACTGAGCCACTGACATGCTGAAATAAACTTTGAATCACCTGTGATAATCCCACTGCTCCTTAATAAGGAGGGGGAATCTCAGGATTGGATGGACACAATATTTCCTTTCTTTTTCTCTTTTTTTTTTTTAGAAGCGAGAAGCATTAGAAGCATTTATTTTACCGCAACGGATTAATTACTACGCATCAGACTAAGGATGTTCATTTTGGTTATTTCTCCTAACGACAACCGAAGGTCGTTAACCTATTATTAACATATTAGATTATAAAAAACTATGCAACAAGTAGCCTATGCAGAGTTTTGGTTCATTTTTGTGTTGCGCGAAAGGAAACCAAGACAACAGAAAGCGGCATCCTATTTTTCTTTAGGCCTATTTTACAAAAGCACAATGATTTGTTTGTATTGTGAATGTACACAATTATAAGCTAACCTTTTACAATTCTTTATGACTAAAAGGAGTAGTTGCTTCCACTGTTAGATGGAAAAAATCAAGGGATTGCGCCAGCGCCATGTGCGCGCACACAGTTAAGCTTTGCTACCTTGACAATGCAGCCTGTTCATTATCATAATAAAATACAGTCAGTCAAACATATGGAAAAAACACTGCTCAGTTCAAATATGTAGTAAAATCTGTGCCGTTAAGCGTTATCACCATACCGCCATGATGTTATGCCAAACACATTTTGTTTTACGTGGATATTGGAACACGAGTGAAGTAGCCTACAAAACCAGGTTTACATAAATAATAATATTTTGGTATTCAAATACATCGCGAATATGGAAACATTTGATTTTGTGTCGAATGAGAGACCCAACATTGGTTTCAGTTTCGTTTTAGCCTAAATTAATTTGTTTTGGCTTGTCGTTTATATAGCTATATCTTCTTTAATTCTTGCTCTATTCTAAATACTGTTAAATTGAAAGGATTTGTTGTGGAGTGAGGGGAACTAAAATAGCCTAGCTATAGCCTAGCTATGTTTACAGTGTTTATTATAATGTTTGTGAACATTTCGCGTCCGCATTAGGCCTATTTCTGAATAAAATAATAAAATGCGACTTGTACGTGACTTATGTTTTTTCTCTAAAACAAACGCAATTTTATTTTATACGCGTTGCGTATCTTAACCATGGAGCAAACCTTTTAAAATATTTTGATAAATTACTGAATAAAATAAATAAATGACTTTTTAAACCGTTTAACTGATTATATTAATCGGTCAAAATTCTTACGGCCGGTTAACGGTTAAAATGAGCATCCCTATATCGGACTCAGTTTGCAAGGTTTCTGTGCATGATGAATTTTTAGGATAACGAATACAAAAAACACATACGAAAATTTTGGACTCAGTGTGCAAGGGCCTTAACAGTAGATCACACACTCTCAGTCTATAAAAATGTGTGTTGATGTGAACAGAACAGCGCTGCTGGCGGAATGACGAGGAGAAATACGTACGTTTGTGAGAGATCCAGTACAGACCGGTACTCAGCCATACCCAACGGCAAAGACAGCAGGTGAGCAGACTCAGACATATAAACCTGATATTAACCTCTTCACATAAAGATTAGCTTAACAAAAACACTGGCCAATAAGAGATAAGATCTTGGGTCATGTGTTCATTCCAGAGCAGATGTGGAAACCATAATGGTAACAAACAAGTAAAAATGAAAAGAAGGGCATTTCGCACAATGCTTTCTCTTTACATATATTTTAAATGCCTAAGTAATAAATTACATCTTAACATATTTATAAGGCCATCCAGAGTGTTTTTTTTTTTGCATATGTGTGGTTTCAGTTATTCCTACATGTTTAAATGTGATACAAAAATAAATACATACATTTAGAATAAGTATGAAAGTTACTGATGGATCATGATTTGTTTGTGAAAATATACATACACAGATTACATGCACAAATTTGTACATGCAAATATTACACTTGCTGTTGTGGTTTGTACTGAATGTCAGCACAGTCTTTCTTGTGAGGTCTTGTTTAATTAGAATCATTTTTCTACCAGGGTTATTGTAGTTAACTAAAACTAAAACCATTAAAATACGTTTGAGTCACTTTTTTTTGAGTCATTAAACTTATTTTTATTTCAGCTTATTGTTCAGTTCCACATTTCTCATTTTCATTTAGTTTAAAGTAGATGTACTAAAATAAATTAAAACTAATAAAAACTGACAACATTAATAAAAATGATATTAATATCTTGATACAAAAATAAATCTTTTGTAGCATGTGATTTATATACTCGCGGCAGTTTTACAAATTTAATAGCGCTGTCAAATGATTAATCACGATTAATCGCATCCAACATAAAAGTTTTTGTTTACATAATATAAGTATAAGTTTATATAAATACACACATACAGTATACATTTAGAAAATATTTAAATGTATGTACATATATATATATATATATATATATTTATATTCATATAATTTAATTTATATATAAATATATTTAATATATATACAAAATTTTTCTTAAATATATACATGTATGTGTGTCTATTTATATATACGTAATAAATATACACAGCACACACACATATATTAATTTAACTAAATCTTTTATTTTGGATACGATTGATCGTTTGACAGCACTAGTATTTTACCATGATTTTGCAGGTTTCCCTCAGAATCAGTGCAGAAAATACTGAAAAAAGCCCTGGTCTTGGGTTTTATTTTATATTAAAATGTACAAAATTGCTTACAGTTTGTGTTGCTTTTGGTGTGATAGAGACATAAGTATTTGTTTAGCCCCAAAGAACATAATACGCAAAACAGTTCAGTGGTCTTTTGATCACATATGATGTTAATGCTGATGTTTGTAAAACTTTTCGTTTCTTCCATTTTTCTGGCTCATTTATCTGATTTATGTCTCTTTCTCGTTGTTTTTCTGTCTCAGTTTGACGGAGATGTCCACCTCTGCGACTGGATCTTCCTCAGTGTCTCCAGGAGCGTCCTCCGCGCTGGCGTCCACTCGACCGCGGCATGTGAAGTCCATGTCTGCCTCAGGCCACCCCACCAAGTCTCCGCTGCCGCCCATCGAGGACAACGCTGAATTCAAGGGGTGAAGACATGCACTCTGTAGTATTTCAGAGACAGTGGTATTTTAGTATCATTGAAATACTATTAATAGGGTTGTTTTTTGTGTAATATTATTTCTATTAAATTTTCTCGAAACACAAGACTGACACATGTACATATCGTGTTACACTTACAATGTACAAAAAAGAAAACAAAAACAAACAACCAAACAAACACTAGGGGCTCATATCACATGAAAAGTATGATAGCACAATCTAACATTAGGTTAATACTGTATATACTTTGGAAGTTAGATTTAATAATCTATTGCAAACAATAACAACGACAGCATATACACATATATACATATGTGTATACATACATATATGTGTGTGTATATATATGTGTGTGCGTGTATGTGTGTGTGCGTGTGTGAATGTGTATATATGTGTATGTGTATATATATCTATGTGTATATATATCTGTGTATGTGTGTGTATATATGTATACATATAACCCTAACCCACACACATGTATACAGATACATAAATAAAATCAGCGTTTATCTGTCTGCAGCTCTAGCTCTAGGGCTCCATCCACGTCTCCATCAGCTCACAGCATCAGCAGTATGACTCCGGATCGGACCCGTTTTCCTCGAGGCACCTCCAGCCGCAGCACCTTCCATGGGGCACAGCTCAGAGACCGCCGCAGCGCCACATACAACGGCCCTCCCGCGTCGCCCACGCTGTCCCACGACACAGGCGCTCTCGCCCAGGCCCGCAGGGGAACCTCATCCGGATTCATCAGCAAGCTCACCTCCAAGTTTGTGCGGAGGTCAGTCTCTAGATCCGTCGCTCACTGTACCTCTCTGCACTGCCGCCCATATGTGTCCTGAATGTGCATTAGCTTTAGTCTCCTGAGGTTTGTATGGAAGTCAGGTCAGGATTCAGCAGAATGGCCTGCAGTACTGTAAAAGGTCAAAGCTTTGAAAAACTCAAACACAGGTCAATAGTGATGGATTACAGTACCGGTCAAAAGTTTAGAATAATTACGATTTTTTTGAAAGAAGTCTCTCATGCTCACCAAGACTGCATTTATTTGATCAGTAAAAATAAGAATACTGTGAAATATTCTTATTATAATTTGATATAATAGTTATTTATTTTTATATGTAATTTATTCCTTTGATGGCAAAGCTGAAGTTTCAGCATCATTACTCCAGTCTTCAGTGTCACATGATCCTTCAGAAATATGTGGATTTGGTGTTCAGTTATTATCAATTATTACTGGAGCTCAATTATTAATAATGGTTCTTATTATTATCAATGTTAAACTGTTTTGCTGCTTTTGTAGAAACTGTGATACATTTTATTTTTTCAGAATTATTTGATGAATAGAAAGATTTTAAAAAAAGCACTTACAGTCAAACCAAAATTTATTCAGACACCTTCAACATTTCTCACATTATGTCACAGTTTATTCACTATAGTTTAGAAAATGGCAATACAATGACAAAAACTGAGAGTTAAACTGTGTCAGAACAGATTCATCTTGATAATGTCAGATAACTTTCATAGAAAGGTATGTAATGGATTATGCTGAATAGCTGTCAGCTGTTAAATTTAAGTACACGATTAGATGAAACCAATTTAGCGCAACCAATTACCAAGCAATGCTTCATTTTGTTCAGTCTGTGTGTAAAAAGTTCACATTAGCAATTGAAGAAAAACACTTAAGCAAAACATGATCAGGTCAAAGTGTAACTTTTGGTCCCACATTTGTATCAATTTTACTGTTAGTCCACTGAATGAAGAATGTTTGGGTATAATATGTCTCAGTTTACTTTATTTTGCTATCCTCAATACAGTGTCCTGCACCCACTAGTAAAATCAATATCAAAAATTATATCTGGTGTCTGAATAAATTTTGGTTTGACTATTTAAAATAGAATTCTTTTGTAACATTTTAAATGTATTTATTGTCAGTTTTGAGCAGTTTAATGTGTATTTGCTGGATAAAAGTAATAATCTTTTTCTTTTTCCTTTTTTTTTAAATCTTAACGAAAAATTTTGAATGGTTGTGTATCACAGTTTTGGTAAAAAACACACACAAGAAAACATTTTTAATATTGATAATAATCAGAAATGTGTTTTGAGTAGCAAATCAGCATATTAGAATGATTTCTGAAGGATCATGTGACACCGAAGACTGGAGTAAAGATGCTGAAAATTCAGCTTTGATCATAGGATCAAATTATCAATTATAGTTTACAGTATATTCACATAGAAAACCCTTATCTTCAATTGTAGTAATATTTCGCAAAATTACTGTTTTTACTGTATTTTAGATCAAATAAATGTGGCTTTGATGCTCATGAGACTTAAGGTCTCTGCACACAGAGTCGAAATTTTCATATGCGTTTTTTCGTATTCATTATCCTAAAAATTTGTCACGCACAGAAACCTTGTACACTGAGTCTGATGCATATGAATTAATCCGTTGCGAAAAAATTTGCAAAAGAGTAGCCTACTAAATGGAGTCTTCAAGCACTGAGGATGATTTTATTGTCCTCTCGCTTCTTAAAAAGAGAAAAAGAAAGGAAATATTGGGTCCATCCAATCCTGAGATTCCCCCTCTTTATTAAGGAGCAGCGGGATTATCCCGGGCGATTCAAAGTTTGCTTCGGGATGTCAGTGGCTCAGTTTGATGCTTTGCTAGCGATTCTAGAGCCACGTATTAAAAAGAAAACCACCAATTTCTGTGAAATGTGTGCTATATAAGGATCTATATACAGCGCTTTGTGGTGCGAGACAAAGTGGATCAACTTGACAATCGTCATTGGCATTCGTTTGTATGGTGGCTCTGAATTGTCAAAACACCTCTCAAAATGCTTGCTACGGATCTG
>JAUZSZ010000139.1:23457320-23472057 GCA_034780575.1 Labeobarbus marequensis
TCTTCTTTATGCACCAAGAGCTTGTAACAGTCCAAAGAGAAAGGAAAACTTGAAAACTCATTCTAGGACCCCTTTAAGTCAAGTTGACGTAAACTCTTCTCTCCACCGCGGATGTCTGTCATCCTCCATTCAGCGTTCAACCCCTTAGGTATCGAGGTTTGGTACCGAACGACAAGACGTTTTTCGATACTCGATGGTATCGAGGTAATTCGGTCAGTGTCTAAAAAGTATGGAACTCGATACACCCAGCCCTAGTTATGAGAGAGCCGCCAACTTTAGTTTAAGAGAGTACAAAGACATTTTCATCAGTCATAACTTCTGGAGAAAAATAGAGCAGACACTGGACAAAGATGAAGCTTTCTAGAGCACGTGTCGACCGCCTGCGCTCACGCACACTGTCAAATGGAATATAAGGCTGTGCATACGCTAGCATATACATGTATTCTTTGGGCTATATGCAAATTGTTTGTTATTTTACATTTTGCCTACAGATTCAATAATGTTTTATTTGTTAAAAATCTGACTATTACTTCATATGAGAGGCTTTACAGTTTTAACCCTTACCTCTTCCTCTTCTTCATCTGTGCTCTTTCCTGAGGAGATGTTGCTGTTCTTTCCATCCTCACCAGAGTTGGCACAGTCTCCGTTGGGGGTGTGAACTCCCTGCTCCGCCTCCCATTCCTGAAGTACCTCGTCCAAGTTAAAGCGCCGCCGATAGTTCACAAAGAAATTCTTCACCTGCCCCACCGTTTTATTCCCAATCACATCAGCAATAGCCTGGAAGTCCTTCCCGTATTTTCGTACTCCTAGTTAAATGAGGAAAAAGGATGCTGCGAGTGAAATTTGGTATAACAGGAACAAAACCGATGCCATTAACCATTTACTCACCTTGTACTGCCAAAAGCTGCTCATCTGTTGTCCAGCGGGCATTAATTTTTTGGGTGCACTGGAACAAAACGTAACATTTAGCAAAATGATGATATGCAAACAAAAAATAACACTTTGGATTTAAGTGCATATGAGAATATGTGCATGCAGAAATGAATCACCTCAGGCAGTCTGAATTCATCAATTCCATCTTCAAGCTTCTGTTTAAGTCCACTGTTTAACTGCTTGGCATTTTGAACCTAGAAAACCAGGTAAATTTGTGAGGAAGAAAGAACATTAAGAAAGAATAGGGATGTTCATTTCGGTTATTTCTCCTAACCAACAACTGGCGCTTGTTAATTGATTATTAACCATTAACCGACAAGATTATTTTAATTCAGAACTGAATTAAATTGGAAAGGATAAGTGTCTGTGACACGTTAAAAACACCAAAAGTTGGTTTCTAGGGATTAATTTTACATGTGCAAAAAGCAGCAAACAACAGAACATGAGGATTCACTTGGTCACACCACATCATGCACCTGCAGCGCTTCTGTGAGCGGAGAAAAACATAATAAACCTAGGCTATATAAAATGAATAAATAGGCCCATACAAGATATTTGTGCAACAAGTAGGCTAGTATGCACAGTTTTGGTTTATTTTTGTGTTGCGAGAAAGGAAACCAAGATGGCAGAAACCTATTTTTCCTTATTTTACAAAAGCACAAAGATTTGTTTTATTAGTAATTTACACCAATAAAAGCAAACCTTTTGCAGTTTCGATTATCTGTATGGCTAGGAGTAGTTGTTTCCACTGTTAGAAGGAAAAAATTCAAGTGATTGCATCAGCACCACATGCCAAGTTGACAATGCAGTTCATTATTAGCCGTTCCTTATCATAATAAAACACAGTCAACCAAATATATGGAAAAAACACATTGCTCAATTTAAATAATCTGTGCCTTTAAGCATTACCACCATATTGCCATGATATTATAGTAAATACAATTTGTTTTACATGGATTTGTTGATGTTTTGCGTCTGCATTAGGCCTATTTCTGAATGCAATAATAAAATGCCACTTAGACACGACTTCTTTAAAAAAAAACCCGCAATTTTATTTTATACACGTTGCATATTTTAACCATGCAGTTAACGTTTTAAAATATTTGACAAATTACTGAAAAAAATAAATAAATAGTTCTTACAATTGGTTAACGGTTAACCAGTTAACCATAATGAGCATCCCTAATTAAAAAAATGATCTTCAAAGGCTTATACTGACATTAATCAATTCCAAAATAATTTATTCTCCAAGATTTTTTTTTTTAACCTTTTGGAGATTCCTGGCTGTACCTGTCGTTTCAGAGACACCAGCTCCATGTCGAGTTGACGCAGGACAGAGTTTGCGGCGCTGGAGCTGCAGGAGACGGCCACCACATCCTCCTGTGTGAGGTACATGCCTTTGGGCGGGCGGCACTTGGACCGCTGGCTGTGGTGACGGTGCTGCAGGGTCTGGTGGTCTCTCCGTCCCAGTCCAATCTTGGAGCTCAGCATCTGAGGTTCTGCATGAGTCTGTCAGGGGGAAAAACAAATCACTGCATTGAGACACTGGAAAAAGATGAAATATAAAGGAACCAATAGACACCTTTAACATACTTCTGAATATTTGAAAAAATTTGAATGTGCATTTATTACAAAATCACATTACCTCCTTCTTTGCCTCTTTTGTAGGGTCATAATCACTGTCGTTGGCCTCAATGGGGTTGGCTTCTTCCATCTCTTCCTCACTATTATGTCAAAAGCAAAAATAAAAAGACCAGAAACATTAAACTTGAATCAACTCATAAATTAGCTCAAAGATCAAATGGATAAGTGACCTTTCATCATGATTATTCCGGTTTGCCAGCTTTCGCGCTTGTCGGTCCATCAGACTCGTCCGGGATCGTGTTTTTTTCCATGAATAGTAGTACTTCACAAGACTGGATATGGATTTGTCCGGCAACTACAATCGATTATCAAATTCAAGAATTAGTGAGGTAAAAAGTGTAAAATTGTAATTAATGATGGTTGTGACGTATCTGATGACTCACAAATCTCACAAAAATAAATTTATTGCAAAATAAAACAAAAGTAATTAAAAAAAGGTCTTTTTTTTAGCAATAAAAAGTTTTGGAAAGAAATCAGGGCTGCAATCATTTATTCAAAAATGCAGTAAAAACGTAAAAATGCAGTAAAAAAAGTTAATACTGTTAAATATAAAAATTTAAATAAATTTAGTGTCATATGATCCTTCTGAAATCATTCTAATATGCTGGTTTGCTCCTCAGTCATAAATTATTATTGGTGCTCAATTATTAATGTGTTGCACAGTATAATGTGTAAAATTGTTTTTGCAGCTTAATATTTTTGTGCAAACCATGATGCATTTTTTTAGGATTCTTTAATGAATAGAAAGCAAATGCAAAGCTCAAGTGAAGTTTCAGATTTCACTGCGCTCCAAAGTTTAAGTTCGGGGAACTTAACCTGCAAATTCATATCATGTGAAACCGTGTGACCAACAGATCAATACGTCCCTCGCAGCTCAAAATTCAGCTTTGCATTACACAAATAAATTACATTTTCAAATATATTTAAAGTTGTACAAATATTTTACAGTATTATGACTTTTACATCACAGAATCTCATAAGCTACATTTTAAACTACACTGAAATGGGCAAAGAGTATTTTAAATTGCTCTAATATCTCATAATATTAATATTCTTACGGTATATCCAATTAATTAAAGTCAGCCTAGGTGAGCATAAGAGAATTCTTAATTACTGAACTTTCGTCCAGTATTGTATGCAAGTGTACTTTAATTTCGCATTGTAATAACAATAATTAAGCACATGAACTCACATAAAAAAAAAAAAATTTAAAAAAAGTATTTTAATGGTAAGGTTTTTATGGATTATGGCAGTCTTTTCATTTAAATTAGGGTAAATTAAAAAGTAAACTCATTTAAGTAACTTGCTGTATTACAATACAGTTACAATTACAGTATTACAATAACAAGAACATAATGAAAATGATTTAACACACACATAAACCTAAACGCGTTATAATAGTAAAAAAATAATAATTCCACATTATGGTTATGCAAAATTGTTGGAAAAATGTTTTTAAACATTTTTGTTTTCTTTATGCAAAATATTATTTCTCATTTCTCTTTCTGGTTTTGGGATCAAATGTGACCTAGACTCATTTATAATGAGATTAAGCCTCTTAGTTTGAAGACAGGTCATTGTTACCTCAGTAATACTAGCAGTGATGACTCACCATCTGCTGGATCCGATGAAAGCTCTTCCCATGAAAACTGAACGCTTGTTCAAACAACACCTTATCCTCCACCGTCCACTCATCAGGGAAGGGGGTGAAGTTTGGCAGATCAGCAAGGGACTTCTCAATGTTGTGTTTATGCCAGAAGAGCATGCCGAGAGCCTGTGGAGCACAGAGGACACCCATACATTAATTAACATTGACAACAACGATATCTTTGAGGACTGTGTTCTCGTAACTCACCTGCTCAACATTATATCCATGCTTTTCTTTTGCAATTGCAATGTACTCATCCACTGAAAAGAAAAAAAAATAATACACACACGCGTACACAAAAAAAACATGATGTTGTGACAATGAAAAATTAAGCGACAAAAAAAAAAGGTGCAAATACTTACATTTAGAGTCAACTATTGTGTGATGTGGAGACCAAACCAACATGCCACCGTTGTCTTTATCGCTGTATTTTGTGGCGCCTACAAAATTACAATACAAAATTATGATGCAAGATCTATTTAAGATTTAAAAACTACACTAATTTCACTGTTAATTTGATAAGAGTTCAAATTGTAGTATTACCAATATTTACTTAAAAAAAAAAAACATTATTTAGTGTTGCAGTTATTTGAGGGTTAAATCACATTTTGTTCACAATTTTGTGTCTTATTTGCGAAATTCACAAATTAATGGTAATTTTAAGGCATTTTCACTTAAGTCCTGAATAGTCAAGCCACTTTTATTTATATAGCACTTTTAACAATACAAATGGTGTCAAATCAGCTTTGCAGTATTAAAGAGGAAAATAGTGTGTCAATAATGCAGAAGGACAATAGTAAACACTCACTTTTTATTTAAAGGCAGCTCATCATTGAATTGAATTTGAACACAAAACTGCTATTTTATCGCTTTAGGGAAATTTTACACGTTATTAAACATTTCCCCTGTTTAAACAGCGGATTTATAAACTAACAAAAACCAAGATTAAACTGTGACTCGTATTTATGTCAGAGTTACTGGGTAAGGTATATTAGCTGATGAGTGGCTAAGCGAGAAAGCTAACATCCTTTCACAAAAAAGCTTTTCGAGAGCACGTAATCATACACTAAAAATAAAAACAGATTTAAAATAATAACACTGTCCATTCGACACCCCAAATCTTTGAATACAAGTCTAAAATATTGATTTATACGCAAATTGTTCGGCGCGATAGGTGTACCGAGGCTACCACAGTCAGTCAGGTTCTTGAAGGCGGAATGCAGTGCTTTTCCCTAACTTACCTGGATCAAACTCAGGAATATTTGCTTGATAATCTGACCCCACACGCATGCCCACATCTGAAAACAAGAATAACGTGTGACCTTTCGCATTTTTTAAGCAATTTGGTTTTGATTAAAAAACAAGCTCCGCAGGGGTGTTCGAGGCTATACCGTGCTCGTCGTCGCTGCCGCTCTCGTCCGATAAATGTCCATTCGAGGCGTTAGACGGGCTTTTCGTCCCATTTGAGCGACCTTTCCCCAGATATTCCGACCCTTTGTCCATCATTCCCGGCATAACGGCGATACGCGTGATAATTTTGAGCAAAAATGAAATATGTCAACACTACAGCATTTATTCTGTGTCCAGTGGCTCTGCGCAGCTGCGCCGTTGTGCTCCCCGGTATCCCTCCGCTGGATCTCGCTCGTGTTCCCTTAGCTTCACTGTCTGTCTCTCCATCGTTAACATTTGTTGTGTGTTTTCATCAGATGTTCAAAGTAAATGAGCAGGTTTGCGTGATTTTGTTCTTCGTTTAACGATAAACTCAAGTGTCCAGATCTAGTTTCCCTCGCGGAAGGAACTGTTACGCGTGTAAACAAAGGCGGAACGCGGCTCTTGTGTGCGCCACTGTTGCATCACTACTTTTCAAGCATGTTTTCATTTTTTTCCTTTCAAAATGTCAAAATATTAATCGTTTGTGTATCACATTTATTATTAAACTGAGCAGAAAAGGTTTATATCTCGTAATAAATATTAGCAATGTTTAATGATTCGCAAATTTATGCTGAGTAGCTACTCATAAACGCTTCTTTTAGTATTATAATTGTATTTAAATCCTAGTCTTCATGATTTGCAAGTTGCACTTAACGCAAACCTGACATAACAGTGTTTATATTTATAATTACACATAATAATTCTACCTTTGTTTTCAATAAACTTAGATAATCAGATGAGTTTTATTTCACACACTATATTCATGATTTGCTGCTGAAAACTGAGGAAAGCCGTTGCCTTAAAATGATTAAGTAAATAATAATTAAAAAAAAATAAGTTAAGTGAATTGTCAAGTTCAGTTAAGTTTTTTTTGTTTGTTTGTTTGCTCTGTATGAACCAGTGTCTGGTTTAGTGATTTAGTACACTAGCTTATAGAAATTGTTTAAAACGAATTTGTTTAAAAAAAAAAAAATTATGGGTTAAAAGCGAATAAAACAATTACTGTATTTTTATACCAATTAAAAGGTACACATAAAATGCACCACATGGCATATCTCTGAATCATATCATCGTCATTTTTCAACTCATCTCCTGCCTTCAAACGGAAAATATTGCTGAATGATAAGGCACTGTGTGGCTGATGTTGAACACGTTACACAAAACAGCTGAAAACAACCACTGGAGATGGATGAGTCTCAAATAATTAACAAAAATATTTATAAAATTGAAACTTAAAATAAACCACAAACAAACAAAAATGTAATTCCACATCTAATATTCAAGTGCTTTTGGGGAAAAAAGAGGAAATTGTTCACTTCTTTCTTATTGAAAAGCTACTAAGACATTGCTTTAAACCACATCAGACCTTATTTCACTCAGAAATTGAATACAGAAACATGCAGAGCAGTTCACACAGGAGCTGCACGACAGAGCTTCTCTCACTTTAAAACCACATACATGAACGCAGAGAGAATGGACTACATGAAGGTCAAAGTTGCACCAGGGATGGAGAGTCTTGTAGATGAACAAACAAAGTAGACTGAGTCTCATTATGACCAGCTGAAGCTGCTGGAGAGTCAGAACTTCCTAGTAAGAAACAGAAGAAGAGTCTGAGAAGCATCTTCTAAATTGCTTTACGCTGTCCCTCTTTCAGAGAGAGGGTCCATTAAAACGGAGCTTAACAATTACTTACAGACAGTTTAAGATGATGGAGGCAGCATGAGGTCAATTCTCCATGAGCGTCTAGCCTGACAAAAAAATATATGTGCACCCCTGCCACAACTGCTGCAACAGTGGAGATGTTATTCTTTATTTTTAATATTTTTATTTGATTTATTGAAAGTTTGATTTGATATTTTTCCTGCAAAATGATTACATTCTTATATTTTCAGCAAGAAGTATTTATATTTTGGTATTTTCTGAGAAAAAAAAAAAAACACTGTTTAAAATTTTCTTCAAGTATTTACATTTCTTTAATTTTTTTTTAAAAGATTTTCTCTGTTACTTAAGTGTAATTTTATTTATTGCTTTGAGAAGATGAAACGTTTCCAATAATGGTCTGCTAAGTGAGAGTGGAGAGAATTCATAAGCAAGCACCTTGTCCAGTATTTGAGAGTGTGCATCCAGTTTTGTGTCAGAGCAATGAAATCCACATCCATTACATCGATGAGCTCTCGTGTTACAGAACAGAATGTTAACTTCAGAATAGAACCGAACAGAATAATGGTAATTTTTTAAATAGAAGAGAACATAATGTTAACTTTTAAATGGAACAGAAAATAATGTTAACTCCAGAACAGAACAGAATGCTAACTTCAGAACAGAATGTAGAACAGAACATAAAATTTACTTTAGAACAAAACAGAACAGAATGTTACTATCAGAGAAGAACAGAGATGAACGTAAATTTCAGAACTGAACAGAATGTTAAATTCAAAACAGAGCAGGGCTGCGTTTCTCAAAAGCATTGTAAGGTAAGTTGCTTCTATGATCTACTGAGGCTTGCGATGCTTTTGGGAAACGCAGCCCAGAACAGAATGATAAATTCAGAACAGAATAGAATGTTAACTTAAGAGCATAACAGGAAAATTACTTCAGAACAAAACAGAATAGAATGTTAGTTTCAGAGCAGAAGAGAGAAATGTTAACATCAGAACAGAACATAATGTTACTTTTTAAATAGAACAGAAAAGAATGTTAAATAATAATAAAACAGAACATTAATTTCTAAATAGAACAGGACCTGAAACTGACTCCAGAACAGAACAGAATGTTAACTTCAGAACAGAACATTTAGAACATTAAGAACAGAACATTCACTTTAGAACAGAATGGTCAAGAAGAATAGAATAGTTAGTTTCAGAATAGAATAGAATATTATTATCATCAGAAAAGAACAGAGATAAACGTTAATTTAATAACAAAACATTAACCAAACACAATATTTACATAATAGGAAAGAATAGAATATTAATTTCACAATAAAAGAGGGGTGCATGTTAATGACAGAATGTTAATGAGATGAATGTTAACTTCAGGACAGAATTTATCTTCAGGACAGAACAGAACATTCACTTTAGAACAAAACAGAATAGTAAAGAACAAAATGTTAGTTTCAGAATAGAAGAGAACGTTATTATCAGACAAGAACAGAGATGAGCGTTAATTTAATAACAGAACTGAAACAAACAACATTTACATAATAGAAAAGAATAGAATATTAATTTCAGAATAAAAGAGGGATGCATGTTAGCTAACAGAATAGAGATGAATGTTAACTTCAGAACAGAATTTATCTTCAGGACAGAACACAACATTCACTTCAAAACAAAGCAGAAAAGAACAGAAAGTTAATTTCAGAATAGAAGACTCCGAATCAAAACGCCTCTGATTGGTCATTGCATTCATAAACTCAACAGAAATGTGTGTGATTGGTTAAAAAGGTCAACGCTGCAAACAAGGCCTAAAAGGAAACCTGATGCAACGTGAGCAATTCTATTTTAAATGTAATTGCCGCAATAGACACTTTTCATTCATTTAATCGTAACCGTAATAGATTTCGCTTAATTGTGCAAGCGCTTTTTTTCTTATCTTGAATTTGGGGGGCATTTTTGGTTGCATTTTTGCCCCAAGCCCCCGTTAATGTCCGACCCTGATAAAGACGTTAACGAAGAACCATCCTCATGGGATGAGATCCTCAGAGAGCGCGCGAGACTAGTACGCGATCGTATATAGTAGCTACTCGCAGCAGTACGCAGTGTGCAGCACGCGCTCATCATCACACCTTGATCCGCAGCACCTGCGGCTCCTCAAGCTCCCGCTCGCTCGCGCGCCACCGACCTCTCATCGCTGCTCGGTCGCGAGCGACAGACTCGCCATGGCGCTCCGTGATTGGCTCAAGCACATGCCAGTTTATTTAGAGCCGCCGTTTCCCGCCATCGCCCCTTTTAACGCGCGAGCGCGCACATCAGCATAACGTACGCCGTTAATTTATAAACCGAATTAAGGTAAGAAAGACGCTTTATTTCACTCGTTTTTTTTGTATTAAGCGTTTCTCTGTGTCGAATGAAGAAACGGCGCGTTTTACACTTGTGTTACTTTGTAAGAACCTGTAATAATTAATGCTCGAGCTGTTAGTGTTCATTAATGTTTATTATTATATTTCTACACTTGACGTTACAGAGTGAGCGCGCTGTTTCTGTGAAAAACGAATTAAAGTTCGTGGTAACGTCTAAAATGATCGTCTCTTTACCGACGTACACTTGTCTAAAGTTAGTTGCGTTTACATGTGTAGCAGTGTTTGCTTCTGTTTACCTGTTTTTGTAAGTTTTATTTGTTTACAAAAGAGTTTAGTTGGCGTTTACTTGTGTTATCTGGGCGGTTTCACCTGCTGATTCTCGTGAAGCCGATTCGCCAGTGACCTCTGACCTCTAGCTTTTTTTTTGGTCACAGTCCTCTTGATTGAGATTTGGCAAACGTCCGTCTGCCTTTGTGTGTTTGCTCAAATAATCTTTCACAGTGTCAAGGAATATGACTTTCTGATTACCTGAGTTTTGTCAGCAGGGCTTTTTGTTGTGAAGGTCAGTGTATGTATTAATGTCAAATTAGCTTGTTATCTTGGCGTAGACTGGAAGACAGCATAGGTTCACTTGTTCTGTTTAATTTTCCTCTGAATGCTTGCATGAGTTGGTGTGTTGTGTGATGTCTGCTGCATTCATGAGATGATCGTTCTCCTCAGTAGCTCTGGAGGAGGTGCATCATTTGTGGGTTTTAGCACAAAGGAGGAAATAAGCCCTTTATGTTCAGTGTTAAATCTAGGCCGTGTGATATAGGAGCTTGTACACAGGTGAATCTTGTTTTCCAGAGCGTCTGACTGCAGTGATTCATCATATACCATCACACCCCTAGTAAAGACATTATATGACGGTTCGGTACGCACCTCAGTTTTGACGCCTCGGTACGGTTTCGGTACAGCAGCAGGAAAAAAACTAACCCTTTTCTTTTTTTAAATATTTTTTTATTTTATAAATCGAACAATGGTTTACTGAACAAATTGCTGTTTCTTAAAAAAAAAATAATTAAATTACAATTAATTTTCCTAGGGATAAAAATCTACCTCTGCTTCTGCTCTAAACTATAGGGAGTCTTTTTACATTACTGTAAGGTTATAATCAACAACAGAGGCAACAATTCAAGCACCATTTATTTTTAACTATAATAATCAACACTCAAATTAAAAATGTGTATGCAAACATGTAAATTGCACATAATGCAGTTTTTAAATTAACTTCTAAATTGTACAATGTATGTTTGTTGCTGAAATACAATCATTCACACAGTGGCTGTCTTGTTTAATAAAAGATTTATCTAAACATTTAATAAAATTAATAAATACTAGATTAAGTATATAGTCTAATTTCTCAAAATGCTCTTCTCTAGACTTCATTTCTCTAGCAAATAATGAGATGTGGACACTGATGACTTGCTGCGTGACTTTTTATTTGCAAGCTGTTTTATTGACATCTTTCGCGAGTGAAACACTGATTGAGTGATTACGTAAGATGTTAATGTTTATTTCACATTGAAACTAGTAGTAAAGATGAAGAGATAATCGCGCCAAGGCTTGATTTGTCGCACTACGAATAGGTGTACTGTTACACCCCTAGTCTTTAATATATATTTTTTAAACGCCTGTTATGTACAAACATTGCAGCATATGTCTGCTCCAACTGTGAGTGCTTGCTTATAGTTGGTATTAATTCACCCTCCATCAGTAGTGGTGTGACTTCATGTCTCAAGGGCTGAGCGAGCATTTGCGTATTAAATGTGAAGCACTGATTCTGGAGGACCCAGACACTGCACCCTTATCTGACCCGCCTGTTTCAGGACATGGGGTCTCTGCTAATGAGCTGATGAGTTGAATCAGGTGTTTGATTAGGGAGACATCTAAAACCTGAGGTGTTGACTAACCTTTAGGACCAGGCTTAGAAAACACTGCTTTGAAGTACTTTAGGACTGTGCATGTGAACACACGTTTGATTTCAAAAGAGACCTGACGTTTTAAGCACATAAACCAAATTAAAATTTGGTGCATCTCTAAAAATCAGTTCAAATGGGATCACAATTAATTGGAAAATTAAATATTTTCTTCCACTTACCAAACCTTTTCTCTCTTCAAAAACTTTTTTTTTTTTTCTCCAAGAGAGAATTTTGTGGTACCAACTTAGGCCACAAGGTGACTCTAAAGCATGAAATTTAATGCTTAGAGAGGGGAAAATGGATTTGGGCTTAGGAAGGATCTATCTGATTAAAGTAGTATAAATATTTGCTTGAATGTTAGGCTTTGCAGTGGGTGTGTGTGTATATGTGTATATATGTATATGTGTGTGTATATATATATATAAAAACAGTGAGTGTTGGAAATTACATGTGGTTGAAATCTGATTGATTCTAATCACAGAATGAGGCAGAAATATGAGTTGAAGTGCCGTCGGAAATTTTCTTCTAAAATTATTTTTTAAATATTGTTTGTTCAGTTATTTCAATTTTATGGCAATGTAATAACCTATTCATACATTAAAGTGAAATTACTGAACCTGTACATAGGAGCCTGATAAAAATGCTCATGGAGCACTTGGAGGCTTTTGCATTTGAACTCTTCGTATGTAATTTTATGTGATGATTTTTGTTCCCTTGCTGTTACTTTGTCTGTATTTATTATGCTTTAATTTGTCTTGACTTGTAACGTAGACTTCTCTTCTTTTATTTGGAAAATATTTTGAAGCCGTACACTGCTGTGTTAGTCTATCTGGTACATGAGGGAAAAAGCCACATCCACACTCCTGATGTTATATATAGCATTATCAATAAACAGAGCAAATGTTTCTGTGTTGATGCTGTATTACCTCTCAGTTCAACGTAAAAGAAGTGCATTATCAGAACAAAAAACACCTCGTACATCAAAAGTGACTGTAGGAAAGTGTATATTTTAATCGCAATTAGAGAGCTGCGATTCTATTGGGCTCTGTCTGTTTGATGTGCAAGTGAAATTTAATGGAGACTTGCTCACTGTCAGGCCTTTATGTAAAATTTAAATATGTTGTGAATTTGTAACAATTTTTAATTATAATTAATTATATTATATTATTTATTTATTTATTATTAAAATAGCTTTGGTAGCATACTATTATATACACCTTCACCTACCCCTACCTAAAATATTCCCCTAAGAATTTGGACACCACTACTAAACCGTCACACTAGGGCTGCACGATTATGACAAAAATCATAATTGTCGATTATTCCCTTGAGATTGTAATTGCGATTTATTAATAACAATTATTTTGAACAGATTTATGCAATTGATTTTACATGAAATATGTATTTAAAAAAGGCTGAAAACACTCTTCCTGAACTTTTATTCTATAGCGTTGAGCCTCAAATGTCAACTATACATTGGTTTGGTTTCTTCTTTAAACAAAAAAGGTAAAATTATGCATGGTTAATAATGTTATACTAAAAGAAAAAAAAGAGAATTTCAAATTACAGTAACATTTTACGGTACAATTTATATTATCAGGGCTCCAGACTAACATTTGAGAGCAGTGGCACCAGCACCTGATTTGGTAGCAATGAACATGTAATATTACAAGTTTTGTCTCACATACACATTAGAACAGGAGCTTGAGTTCAGAGGAGCAGGAGCTTGAGTTGGGATGCAGATGTACATTTGGCAGTACTATTGTGAAAACTGTGACAGCTCCATCTTTTATACACAACCAAAAGTACAGCACCTCATTACCATGGTTAAAAAAAATGTTGGCGTTTATATCTATCATGCACAACAGAGTGACAACGACTATCAGTTAAACAATGTCGTTTATCCAGTGTGTTTGAGTTTGTTAAACCTCGCGCTGCAAACACCTCTTAAGCACACCGAATAAGTGGCCATTTTTAATTGTTAATTTATTTGTTATCGCGGCTTTGAACAATTATGTAATCGTGGCATCCATAATCGTAATCACAATTAGAAAATTAATTGTGCAGCCCTACGTCACACGTTACCGTATGTCGTCTAGCTCCTACAGTACAACTATACTGGTGTGCATTAGAGCCTTACTGTTCTATATTAAAGCTCTGCTTACTGACACACACAAAGACACATATTGGAGATCGCGCAGCTCACACTTCCAGGAGCAAAGAATCTTGTCAACACTGCCCCGCGACTTTTATTAATAACCGTTTAAATACTGAATCGCTACATTATATTTTCCAGCAACAACGAGAGGATAAAATAGCTGTTTTTGAAGTAAACTCATTGTAAAGAGAAACGCACAGAGACATGCATACACACAACTTTCTAACTAATCTAAACTAATATCTCTCTCTCCAATTGGTCATATTTGAGAAAAAAGTTTAGCGATTTCTAATTATTGGGGGACTAGCCCCCTTAAAGTCCATCGTGGTTATCGCCCTGATCAGACATGAAAATATGTTGTGGCACTATTGTGCAGTCTGTAATATGACGTTAGCAAACTTAAGCAATTATTATTTTTTAAATTTTTTTTTGAATTACATGACTGTAAATATGAACTCACGATTGAATGAAACATAAAACAAATTATTACTTTTCATTAAAATCTTTATTAATGACAAAAATGCTTATATTCATGTGTCTTTGTGTTCGCTCGAGCAGCCATGTTGCTGATGGAGCTTGTGTATGCTCAGACCCCTTTGTTTGAAGTGTGATCCCGTAAAATATCTGGCCCTTCCCCTTAACCCTCCAACCAAGAGAGAATTGAGACACACCTACCCCCTCACCAATGTTCCCTCTACTTTTATTTCTTGCTGAGCAAAACTTTTCTCTATTAGACGGACATTTCGGGCACCTGAGCAAAAGCATTCTTTATACCTTGTACAGCGCTCACACAAAAAACTGTGTAACTTAAATGTGCTATTTATATTTGATTTGACCCTTGATGTAACTAAATGAGGTACATTTTAAGTTACCTGAGAAAACATTTTTTACAGTATAATACACTGCTGTTTAAAAGTTTGGGATCAGTAAAGTTTTTAAAGAAG
>JAUZSZ010000139.1:23619581-23632964 GCA_034780575.1 Labeobarbus marequensis
ATGCTGTGATGTTCCAACTATACACTTTTATAGACCATTGTAACTTATTATTATATGGTCATATAATGACATCAGGATACTTTATTTAGATTCACAAGCAAGGTTGAAAGGGGTCAAAAGAAACATTCAACATTACAGATTTTTGACTACAGAAAAAACAAAATGGTGGGTTCACTATGAGGTAAAATGCTGTCAAACATATTTGATATTTTATGTCAAATAAATGTTTTGTCAAAGCCATAAGCCATTAATTTCCTCAAGTTGTTTATTACATTTATAGAAAAACATCAATGCCAAAAACTTTTGTAATGCACAAAGTGTCATGTATTTATTACACATTTATAAACAAAATGTCCTTATAAATAAAGTAAAGGTCATCGTCATCTCAAGAAACAATTGTTCTAATTGTATTCTTACTTTATCATTTCACTTTGTTTGGGTTGATGATGGTTAATGTTCAATCCATAACCTAGACCAGAAAGGTGAACAGTCTTTCAGTCCAGTGCTAAAATTTCCTGGGGAAGCCCTATGAGACCAATTTTAGAAAACCTAAACTAATCAAAAATTGGAAATGCTGCCTCACAAACTAACTAAAATAACTGTAGGCGGACGCATTAAATCTACTAAATGGGAATAAATAAAAACTAAATCTGAACTCAAGCTAAATCAAAAACAAGCACGTAACATTACTAAAAAAACTAAAATAAAATAAAAGTTAATTCAGTATATTATTAAAAAGTAAATTAAATGACTGTTAAGTGCTAAAATGACTAAAACTGAAATAAAAATAAAGCTAGATAAGATTACAAAAAAAAAAACTAAATTACTGAACTAAAATTAACATGAAAACTGAAAACTATAAAACTATAATAGAAAACCATAATTTAACAGAAACTGTAATTTTATAATACAATTCTAAAAACTATAAACATATCATTTGAAATATTATTAAATACTATAATAGTGTATAAAATACTTAAGAGTCTATAAATGATATGCTGTATACAGTACAATTTTTATACATTTCCCAAAGACCAGACTATATTTAGAGCATGATGCCACCATTAAACAGGTCATTGTTTTTTTTAATTTAGTTTTTTTTTTCTTTTTTCCAATATGAACTTGAAAGATCATGCTGAGAGGAATGAGGAATTAAAGGGGAAACTCCTTCAAGGGAAATGCAGATATTCCATGGAGCAACCCTGGGAACTGAGCCAGCCATACACTAAATGAACAGATGGAATCAAGGCGAGGATATTCAGGGTGTGGAGGGTCACAGGGGTGAGCTGTTATTCAGCCTCGCCAGTGGATATATTTAAAACATCAAGCCCTATTTTATTTTAGCCAACCATGATGAAGTTTTCTTTATACACTAGCAGGACCCTGTCCACATGATCCAACTTAAAGACTAATGGTTCAATAAATGCTCTTTCCTTTTAAAGGGGTCTTTGTACCATTAAAACATCCTGCAAGTTTCATAGCTTAAAATCTTCTCTTCATTACAAACAAAATATTTAATCAAGCTCCAAAAATGGCTCGTTTGGATCTGAGGGGCAAAGTGACGTCACCTGGGCACAAACATTTGCATAAACACGCCTCCAGAGCAAGACATTGACAAATAGTCATCTTCTCACCACAGGCCCTGAAACTCATTAAGCTGAATGCAAGTGTCATGTCAAAAGCAAATAAAAATTACAATCATTGCCGCTGTCTTGTCTTCTCTTTGATGCGTTTCGTTTAAACAGCTCGTTCGCATCTTTGTACAAATATCAGAAGGATCCCAGCATAAGGAACAAGTGGACACCCCGTGTCTGAGGATTGATCACATGATTTTGCTTTGTGAACTCTCCATGACACTGTGCCTCGTTTACAAAGAAATATTTGTTAAAAGATGAAGTGGTACTAGATCTGACTGCAGCTGCATCACAAACCATAAGTAAATGATTTCATAATGCTTTGTCTGGAAATTACCGTTTTTTTAATTATGTTGTCAAAACACACATGCAATAGTGAGGGGGCATTGATACTGTTTCCTATGCAATGACGTTAGCCAATCATAACAGTGGCCGATTACTGACAAGCCTTAAAGGACCCACCCCTTAAAAAACAGGTCATTTTAGAGAGAGGGTCAGAATGAGGGTTGAAAAAAACAACAACTTTATTAACATTATAAATAAACCTCAAGGAACATATTAAAATAATACAAAAAAATCCATATTATGACCCCTTTAATACAGGAAGTTGATTCTGGACATTTTGAAGGGTGCCATTAATGGACATTTTCATTTTTGAGATCATTTGATTGGCTATGCAAGTAATAGTAATGATAATAATAAAAAAACATGACACTGAACACTTAAGCCAGTTTGGTTTTGTATCTTTATAATGGTAAAAGGTTTGTTAGAATTTTAAAATATTCTTAATAGTAAGCAAAAAATGTTCTTTCAGAACTGCTCACTGAAAGGTTCTTTGGAGAACCGAAATGGTTCTTTAGTTGAACAGTTTTTGGAGCCTTTATTTTCATGGGTTAATAAACCCACCCTAAGTAACTGACAAATCAGACAACTCACAAATAGTAGTGCACAACACAATAAAACTTTAAAAAGCAAATATAAGAAAACAACATTGTGGAATCAAGCCACAACACAACAGAAAATGCTCCAATTTCTATCTCGATCACCAAAGCTAACGAGGGCTTAATAATAGAGTTTAATGCATCCATTATGTGGCCATGCAATTACTTTGCTAATTTAACTGTAATTATATCATGTGCAAAGGTCCATAAAAACATTGGTATCGTAAAAAACTTCAGAATTCGGATTGCCGTTAGGATAAGGCCTTCATGTTAGCTTTGACACTTGCAAACACTCGTGACACATCGTTGTCCCACTGAAAGAGCGAAAATCTCATATATTCTGTCTCTGCTCACAGGACGAGTGCTGCAATGGGCAAAAACAATATGGAAGCAAGCTGGACCTATCATTCAATCTCATGACAGCTTTTTGGCACAATTTCATGAGGTGTTTGGACAAACAGCTGTTGACTCGTCTGAAAGTGAACAACTTTCCTGGAACCGCTTCCATTCCTGGAGACCGATTGGTCTGATCACCTGTCAATCAAGCTCTATGTGAATGGTCAAATGAGAAAGCTTTGCCACTGGAGACTAAAATTTAGTACAAAAAAATAAATAAATAACCTGTAAATAAAGTCCTATATTAATCTTTTATTGGCCTGTAAAGTCAAAGTAAACATCTGTACAGGAGTTATGCTCTTTGAAGGGTGTATGGGACATCATGTACGTTTTAACTTGGTCTGATGAATACTACAGTATATGTGTGAAAGATTAATAGTAGAAACATAAATATTTTTGTCTTCTTGGATTCGGTCCATTATTTTTCCTTTCCTTCTGTGTTTGTGATATGTTCATTTCAGTTCCCTGTGTTCATTTCCTCATTTGTTGTCACAATTACTGATTGCTTAGTGCACCTGTTTCTTGTTCAGTTTGTTTTTAAGTCTGTGTATTTAAGCCCTCAGTTTAGTACACTTTGCTTGATGTGAAGTTGTTATATTACTTATGGCCTGGAATGGACCTTCTTTGTTTTTGTTAATGGAGGGACAGCGGCTGTTATTATATCCACCTTGCCTCTTTCTTGTCGTCTCTTTTGTCTCTTCATGAAAAATAAGTACACTACAGCCTACTTTTAAAAACATGTATTACAGAAATAGTATACTTAAAAAAACATACTTAAGAAATGAATTTAATGTTTTGAACTTTTAATTGCATTTTAAACTAAATGTTAATATAATAGTTTAATTTATATTATATTCATTGCATTTAATTTGCATTAAAAGCAATTAGCTGAACTTTAGTATGTTGATCCACTTAAGTAGGACTTAAGTACATCTTTAAAAGTAATGGAATGCATTGACAAGCATTTATGGTAACTGAGATATGCTGTCATTTCTATTGACACTTATACATTGTATATTTAAATAAGTTTGTAATTACACATTTGTAATGAAGAATATTTGTGGTTATAATCAAGTCTTGAACATGTGTATGCTAGTCAGCAGATCAAAATACTGTAAGTGTATTTCTGTCATGCCAACTCTTGGAGGGATTGGCATGGCAATGTACATGACAACGTTAATGTATTTGGTCTTGGCGGAATAGATCTGCTGCTGCTGCTGTTGCAGAGAAAGTACCCTGACTTGCTACTGACAAATACATCCACAAAATGCTACTGTGAGCATATTAGAAATACTGCTGCTGCACATATAGCATACATGAATCACCTCATAGCAGATCTACACAGGTGTAGCTGGAGAAGGTGGAGGGTTTCTGAAGTGCGCTGCTAACTGCTACAGAAAACAAAAGTCAGGTATTTGAATACTGAGCAGTGAGCTCATTGGCTACTGATACAGGAGAAATGCAATCAGCTGTGCCATATGATAATGATGTCATTAGTTGCCAACTAGAGTTTCATGCCAGAACTCTGTATTTCTCTGATGCACAACGAAAGATTATTATTAAAAGAGCATCATCCATGCCATTTACCATCCAAATTTTTGTCAAATCATCATATGTCTTCATGCCACATTGATGTCTCTAAATGTTTTATTTGCTGTTGGATCATAAAGTGTTGCATGTTAAGGTGAGGCCGCAGTGACTCAGAGCTGATAGTATGAGGGGCAACTCTGATAGATGAACGCACCTCTGTAGGTGCAGGACACACCACAGTTACACATTTACAGAAAGGTGCCCATCACTGACATCACAGCAACAGGAGAGTATAAATCCACACCGATACTCACCTGCACAAGCACAGGAGCGGACGCCTAACCCGAACAAAGGACCCACAGCGCACCATACTCTGGACTGTATTTGACTCTAGAAAAGACTGAATTATGTGTTCTGGAAATTTCGCCAAATGCCTGGGGATAACCCTCCTCCCGCTGGCCATCATCTGTGTCATCTGCAACATTCTGCTATTTTTCCCGGGTGGTAAAATAGTCGATGAGAGTAGCTACATCACGGATGAAGTCTTTTACTTCGGAGGAATTCTGGGATCTGGTGTGCTGGTGAGTGGATGAGCAAATGCAAATAACTTCTCATAAGAGGAAAAGAGTAAAACTGAACACTATCAGTATCAGATAATTCTAATTTGAGCACAAATTTCTGTAAAAAAAAAAAAAAAAAAGCATTAAAGACAAAGTTTATAGAATTTATAGGCAAAGGTTCACCTTTCAGTAACGAGCTGGTCTGTGTTTAGATGATTTTCCCTGCACTGGTTTTCCTGGGCTTGAAGAACAACGACTGCTGTGGATGCTGTGGCAATGAGAGCTGTGGAAAACGTTTTGCGGTGAGAAAACTCCCATTTGACTCGAACACTGCCGCACCTGTACCTGTCTGTGTCCTTTTTAACATTTGGTTTGTTTTCATCTAGATGTTCAGCTCCATTCTGTTCGCCGCGGCTGGAGCTGTGGGCGCCGGTTACTCCGTTATTGTGTCTTGTGTGGCCATTAATCACGGGCCCAAGTGCTTCATTAACTACAAATTTCCTAATGGGACTTACCAACAAGACTTTAACGTCACTTACCCATTTATCGACGGGTGCGTGTTTATTATCAAATTAAATGAAATCAAGTGATAATCCAGTAGCTGTAATGTAACACCTGTCACCTGATTTGCTTCTTTCAGAAACTACCTGTCCAACTCATCGCTGTGGGATATATGCGAGGGTCCAGGTGATATCGTCACGTGGCATCTGACCCTGTTCTCAATCCTGCTGATCACTAGTCTGGTTCAGGTCGGTCTGTGCGCTTTCCAGGTGATCAATGGGCTCATCGGGACCATCTGTGGAGACTGCTGTGGCTGCTGCGGGGTATGCATAAACTCTGATAATAATAATAACAATAAAGCACCCACAGGCCTTATTGATGGAAATTTAAATAGATTGTTTATGTGTGAATTCACCATTAGTTTGACATGTTGAAATAACTTAACCTTGTGTTTTTCCACAGAGCTCCTAAACCACTCAGAATGAGCTTGGATCATTGATTCTTCACGACTAATCATACATCCATATCTGTAATTCTCAAAGTTTCTCACCTCATGATTTGTATTTATACACATGTTCAGATGGATGTTGTTTTCTTCCGTGGTTGCTGTATCTGCCTGATGGCTGATGGCTTATGAAGGCAACATATATTGTTATATATGATGCATCAAATAGATTTATATGATATAGGATATTGATATATAGTGTACTGATACATACTAAAAAGAATATTGAATATTTATTCAAACTGTAGGAGAATGTTATTTTCATACAAGTATTTAGTCTTTTTTCATGATGGATAAAGGGAAGTGCAAATATATGGAATATTTGATAAAAGATAACTTTTTTTATTATTTTATCTCAGGAAATTGATTGAAATGTATTGCTATATTAGTAAAAGGATATTTGACACTTAATAAACTCTTGATTTAAAAAGCACCACATGGCTGTCCTTGTTGCTATACTTGCACTTTTCCGTCTCACTCAGGAAGATTTGGTTTTTCAGAGAAAACAGGAAGCAGCAGGAGGGACAGTGAGATGATCGGGAAGCACCCTGACAGACTCTGGAGAGTTCGGGGTTACTTCATAAACAACAGCTGGCCTGCTGAAGATGATTTGCATCATTTTTTATAACTAAATATGCAAAGAGCGTGCAATAACATGAAGTGCAAACCGTAAACTGAAACCGCGCTATAGCGTACTTGATAAGAGTTCTAATGCAATGTCATAACTTCTATTATTGAGAGAAGGCTTTCTGCCTAAAATAAATGTTTGTTGTTCCGCCAGTGTGATGTTGATGTGTTATCAGGGGTTTTATGAGGGGAATGTTATTTTATGATGGGTTTTATAGGCAACAGCTCTCATCTTCACAAAGGAATGATTAACTTTATGTTCTATGATGCATGTGACTGATGCTTTATTACTGACAATCTTCCCCCGATAGCTTCTTTATCTGGATTTTTGTGGTTGCATGATGAATGATTTGTTTCTAAGTGCAACAACAACAACATTGTGTAATATACAAAATAAAATTTCCCATTAACTATGTAATTACATAATAACAAACACAAACGTAAAATGTGATTAACTTTAATAAGTGTACTCTGTACCGAATCCAGTAATAGAGAATAACTCACTCAATAAAACATGTTGAGGTGATGCTGAGACCCCTGCTGGAGGAATCCAGCTGGACTTGATACATAATTGTAATTAATAATTAATATAGCACAGAGTTTATTGAACAGGGTTTTCTCACTCTCAGAATCATATTAAATAATTGCAATTTTAAATGTTTGTTTTCATCGGAAAATAAGCTAACTTGCTTATATGTGGGTCATTCCACGAAATCGGTGCCTTTTGCGTCGCTAAAAATAACCAAACATAGATTTAATATAACAACAAATAAATTTGCAATTTAAAAACATAACAATACTACATCAATATTACATTTTAAAAAAGTCAATTAAATATCATTTTAAATAATTTAAATAGTATTTATGCAGGTATGGGTAAGGTTTTTGGCTCACTATGATTTTTCTTTTTCAACAGGACTTTTAATTTGCAAAATGAAGGTAAAATTGTATTTAAAAAAAAAACAAAAAATACACTTGCAATACTTTGTTATTCATTGTTACGCAATGTTTTTGGCATAACTATACATTTTTTCTATAAAATATTCATTGGTGTCCCCTGATTTCATGTCATCCCTGTTACTCTCATCAAAAAACCCTTGTAAAATAATGTACATTAAAGTGACATCACTTCTATGCATTTAAATAATCTCTCAAACAGGATTCCTACACTTAAGCATGTTTTTCTCACCCCTCTATAATGTTCTATATTTGATGATTTATAAGGCTTGGGGTCATGCAATGTTAATACTGTTACCATTTTTAAAATGTCAATTTAAACAATTATTTATTGCATTTAATATAATCAATATCTACAACTTTTCATGTCTTGGAAGATGCAATTGCATGGGTTAAAAAAAAAAGGTTAAGCTTTTTTCTCCACTGGCAGCCCTGGGGGAATTCCAGAAAAAAGGCTAAACCCATTACCCAGCTTACATTTATGGGAGCATAAATTGAGATCATCTCTGGAGCAGCTTTCAGGGTAAATGTTAGTTATTTCAGGTAAACGTGGCTCAGATTTGACAGCACAGATTATGTTCAACCTAACGTGTGAGTATTTTCCCCAATGTTGCATACTGTCCTCCACTGCATTTGCTTTCCATCATATTTTGGCAAATAAAATGAATTGGTTCCAATATAATAAAACCAAATTGAGGTCAAGTTCAGAGGTGGACAGTAGTGAAGTATTTACTCAAGTAAATTTGAAAAGTATCTGTACTTTATCAAAATGTTTTTCTTTGGAAATTTTTTTATTGCAGTACATTTCATAAGTTGTTGTTTTTTTTTTTTTCCTTTAATACTTGAGAACATTGTTAAACATTAAAATGTAATACATTCGTGTACTCAAGTAAATATCAGAATTACTTTTGCTTGAGTAGTAGTATATTTTTATTTAATGCCATGTCAGCATCTTAGGCTATTTTAATGGCAAAAAACAATTCAAAAATACAATAAAAACCATCAAACAAACAAATTACACAAGATTTTTACATTAACATATGATAAAAAAAAAATTTGTAAACTTTTTCTGGTAAACTATACTAAATAAGTCTTTAACTGAGTTCACTTCATAAGAGTTTTCTACATACATGAAAAGCAGGACAATCCAATAAAATATGCAGAACATGCATTAAATGGGACTTTTAGTTGAGTAAAAGTACGTACGTACTAGATTTCTAATGTAAATAATTATTAAATGATATTTAACGAAACGTAGTGCTGTAAAAAGTACAATATTATGCTTTGGAACGTTGTCAAGTAATGTTTTCTAAAGAAAAACAGATGCTTGTACAGATTAAAAGTACAGATGCTTGAAAAGTACTTTTAAAGCAGAGTAAAAATAGTTCACTACTGTCCTCCTCTGGTCAGGTTTCACAATGCTTTGTATGTTCTCAAAGCTTTTCAACTCACCTCCGTCATCAAAGAGCCACCACACATCGATTGTGCCCTTGCCTTGTTTCTGCTGGAACTGCTGACTGGTGTCCAGAAGCCGCTGATCGGCCACATTCAGAGGAACCGTCGGGCTCTTCTTATCTGAAACGCACAAACACGCTCTCAGACTCCAGATCGAGAGAAGAAGCCAGATCAGATTCATTCAGAAGCAGACTGATCAAACAAACAGAAGCAAAGTCTTCAGTGGAAAAGAGAAGCAGCCCTGCAGGAAGACACCGAGTATTAGATCACAGACAGGAAGTGACATCATCAGAGCCGAAACACACGCTAGCACACGTAGAGGTGAAGGTCAGAGGTCAAACCAGCAGAGACACTCATGAAAGCAGCGCGTCCTAAAACGTCACCGAGAGAAAGAGCATGCAGGTCAGAGACAGACGAGAGTGAGAGAAATGTCCTGCCTTTCTTCAACAGCGGCCGAGTGTAGGCTTTGCCATCCTCCTCCTCATCTGGATAATGTTAGAAAAAACACAAGAGGTTAAAGTCTGCTAACGCTGCAAAGGGAAACATGTGCGTCAGTCAAACACAAGAGACGCTTGTTCTGCTGCAGTTTATTACATGAGCGCAGGTCACCACCATCATCAATCACACACGTTCATTAACACACACACTGTTGACATCATCAACATACCACTCAAACAAGGTGACCAGTGACTTGGTCAGTTATGACTATTAAAAGTCCACGCGTCATCAAAAGTGAAGGACGATGTTAAATCTCACTCAGACTGACTGTTTATAATTTAGTGCCATGTAAGTCACCACAGATATTTCATGGCAAAAAAAAAAACAAGTGGAAAAACAGAAGTAAATAAATAAACTACACTAGCACTACACTAGTCAAAAGTTTTTGGACACAGAAGTTCAGCAGACAGAAGTCTCTTCTGCTCACCAAGCCTGCATTTATTTGATACATTTGATTTATTTGATACAAAGTACAGCAAAAACAGGACAATTTTGAAATATTTGTACTTTTTAAAATAACTGTTTTCTATTTGAATATATTTTAAAATGTAATTTATTCCTGTGATTTCAAAGCTGAATTTTCAGCATCAATACTCCAGTCACATGATCTTCAGAAATCATTCTGATATTCTGATTTACTGCTCAAGAAACCTTTTTTGACTGATAGTGTAAACAGAACTTGCAGAATCTGAAATCATTTTGGATCCAGTGACTCCAGAAGACATTGTGCGTTTTTGTTATAATCCTTACATGATCATTTTATGGAGTTTTTGAGCTTCACATTCTGCTAAACATCTGCTTTTGTGTTCCACAGAAGAAACGACACGGGTTCGAAACAACATTCGGGTGAGTATACGATGAAGCAATTCTCATTTTTGCATGAATTACTGCTTTGATTCCATTTCCTCTCTTTTGTCAGATGAAATGAATTTTGCAAGCGATGAATCTTGTTTATTGTTTTTGGATCATCACATTTTTGAGCATGAAGGTTTAATGGCTTATTTTAACCCATGTGTACAGCAGAAAGTGTTTAGCGAGAGATGATTTATCCAATCAAATAACGAGTCCCTGTAAATCTGAAACAATCCACACCCGCATTAAACTCCTCCGAGACCCTCATTCCATGATGATTCTGACAAAACAGCTCTGGTTATACGAAGAAACGTCATGTTCTGTTCCTTTCTTTTGTGTTTACTTGCTCTCGTGTTAAACTGGAAATCAGCAGAGTGTCAATGTTCCAAACTGGCATTTTTCTGCCTGATATTCTCTACAAGAACGAGATCTGTTAGTCTTTACTTATTTTCTATCGTATTCCAGTGAGTAACATTAATCTGGTTATGTGCCTAAACCCGGTTTACATCTGATATCATCGAGATGAATCACTAATATGCATGAATGCATAAACTGGGTCAAAATTATCCGTAGTGGGATTAATGGTTTTCTTAAAAAAAAAAAATTTGATGTTCTATTAATTAATGAAATAATGAAAATTATAGACGATGCACAAATGTTGCAATACATCAGACATTTATATTTGTCTACTTCCCTTTTATATATGCATGCAAAAGATCAAAATGTACTGTTTTTAAAAAGGAATATCAAATACATAAAGGTTTTTACTGGTAAAATATTCACATCATGCCGGGTCAATTTGACATCCTTTATGCATTCTATAGGTGTTAATTATCGTGATTAGAGTTTACACTACAGATTAGGGCTGTGCAATTAATCGAAATTCAGTTTCAATTTCGATTTCAGCTTTAAACGATACAGTAATTGAGATAAAACGATTATTGCGCCCCATTCTGCTAAACTGTCAGATACACGCAAAAATATGTCAAAATGTGGCGCTTGCTGATTATTCATGTAAACCTTCGTCAATTATGTCTTAAATGAACGTAAACAGTTGAGAATGACAATACGTGTGTGTGTGTGTGTGTGTGTGTGTGTGTCTGTGTGTGCTCTTAAAGTGACAACAAGTACCATTCCTTCTACCGTCTCTCTGCTTAATATTAATCAAACATAAAAAATACAAAGAGAAAAATCACTCACTGCTCTTCAATAAAGGACTTTTGTAGCTTTAGTAAGAAACAAAGCATATTTAATTCTTACATTACATTCAATTAACCTATTACATTTCTGTAGTAGGCTGTTAGAATACTTTAGACTTGCATAAAAATATTCAGTATTTTTTTGTTTCATTTGTATCTTTTTTTTTTCTTTTGTATTGCTATCTTTAAATTAATCACTCATATAAAGTGTTGCACCCACTCATAATTGTGTTAAATAATCCTGATTACAATCCTGACCAAAATAATCGTGATTAGGATTTTTACCATAATCGAGTAACCCTACTGCAGATGTAAACCAAAGGGAATCTGAGTTTCAATCATCAATAAAATCAGAGTCATCAGAGAAATATGAAGCTGATCATGAGGAACAAACACAGTAATGATCTTAAATCCAGTAGAAATCATCATTTGCTTCTGATGAATTAAGAGAATGTAGAGAAACGGAGGCTGTAGTGATTTGGAAAGATGTGCTTTCATAAATTATGAAACATTTTCATCTTGATTTGTCTCTATATGCTTTTAATTAACTTTTGATGTGTCCTTGCTGATGATGAATTCAGAGATTTATGGTGCTTTAATATCGAGAGCCAGAGCCACATCTGAAAGCAGTTTATTTACAAAGCACTGCATCATTTGCTTCAGCTGGATTTTTTTCAACAAAATCATTCATGCATTTTTAACTTTAACTTACTTTGCACAGATAAAATTGCATGAGTTATTAAGACTTTTAGTACTGCAACCATCAGAGCAGCGCTTGTGTGACAAATTAACAGCCATTATCAATATATATGAAGGCAATTACTGTCAGATCATTTGTTCAGGGTTCATGTTTTCTGCAGAATCTGTAGGTTTGAGTTTGTTTGATTATTTATTTTGAATATCTGTTGTTTGAACGAGTCCGGCGCCTGTATGACGATGACAGCAGCGAGGAGCAACCAGAACGACCCATGTTTTCACTCTGGGGCCAAACAAACATAATTTACATTAATCTTGCAGCGTGTTTCCAGTTACACACGGATACAAACACACACGACTTCACTTCCAGGCCAGGAGACAAGATGCAGCGGATTTCCTGATCGACTGAAAATAATTATCAGTTATCAGTGCTACAGGATCCCTCCATTTCTGATATTTCGGGTTCGTTTTCTTTTGATCGGTTCTCTCTGATTATGATGATAAACTGTACGAGTTCATTCATCAGTTTATGTGCACTTGTGATCATTCGTTAGTTATCAGCTTCATTGCACTGTTTTGATTAAATCCATAATTAAAAATCATGAAGATTAAGATTCATTTTTTCAATTATATCTCAATTATATTAAAATTATAAATATAGATAGATAGATAGATTTTTGTAATATTATGTGTTTTGTCATTTTCTTATAGTTCTTTTTTAGATTAGATTAGATTCAACTTTATTGTCATTGCACATGTAGGTACAGGCAACCTTTTAAATGTCTCTATAATTTTTATTACCTTTTATTTAGATTTATTTATTTATTTATTATAGTACATTTTAAACTAAAATGAGTAATGTTGGTTTTGCAAGTTTTTTATATATATTTCATTTTAATTCAGTCCAAATCCATATTTTAAAATCATGAAGAAATTAAGAACATTTTTGTTTTCACACTCAATAATTAATGAAATCACTCAAAACGTGTGTGTGTGTGTGTGTGTGTGTGTGTGTGTGTGTGTGTGTGTGTG
>JAUZSZ010000143.1:477692-487921 GCA_034780575.1 Labeobarbus marequensis
ACACTACTGCGTTACAGCAAAAAGTAATTCGTTACTGTAATGCATTACTTTTGTAACGCGTTACTCCCAACACTGCTTCCCAATGACTGACCACCAAGAGAAGGGGAAAAACCCCTTGGTGCTGAGCCACCACAGCAGGGGTCTCATGTACAGCATGCCATCAGACCCAGCAGTCTCTGAAACAGTTTGACAGTGATTGACTGGCCTTCTCTCCTCACGGCCGTGAGAATTGCATCAGTACGAGCAGAAACTTGTCCACAGACTGCCCCATGGCTAAGCGGTCTGCTTGGTGGCACGGAGGGACAGATCTGCGGTCCGATGCAGCTATTTAATGTTGTCGGCTTGCGCTTCCTCACCCTCATCAAGCTCCTTAAGCGGGTTGGCTTGGTAAGCCTGCAACGCTGCCATAGTGTGCAGACAAGTACTGATGACTGAATGAAAAATGACAGGAAAAGTGTAAAGAATTCAGAAACATGAAGTGTTTGTCATGTTCTGACCATAAAGAGTCATTTAAAACCACAATTAACCATCTGGTTTCTACAACTTTCACTTTGGAGCTGCCTTTAAACTTGAAAGAAATAAAGATTTTAAATGTATTGTGATAATTATCGATATCGGCTGATATGAAAAATTTCATTGTGATCATTTTTTGCCCATATTGCGCAAGCCCTATGACAAAATAACAGCTAAATTTGCACGTGGCGCTAATGATGTTGGTAATGACATGCAGGTAAACATATTCATATTAGTATTCATATATATTCACATGTATATATTCATATAATTTTCTCATCATTTACTCAGCCTTGTATCGTTCCAAACCTGTGCAAGTTTCTTTCTCATGTTGACCTCAAAAGAAGATATTATGAAGAATGCTGGTAATCAAACAGTTGTTGGTCACTGTTGACTTCCACAGTATTTTTTGCCTACTATGGAAGTCAGTGGTGGCCAACAATTGTTTGATTATCAGCATTCTTCATAATGTCTTCCTTAGTGTGTATATATATATACATAATTATGTAATAAGAATATTACTGTTTACTTCCATAATCAGTTGCAAAAACCTGAAGCAACATGTCTATCTGTTTTAGAAAGATGCTTGCTTTTTCTGATGGGAAATGATTTGAGATTCTTGTTTTAGGATTATTATGTGTGTTTTTGTCTGAAGTTGTGTCTGGTTTGTGAGCAGGTTGGCTTTCCGAGTGCAGGCAAGTCGTCTCTGCTGCGTGCGATCTCTAATGCGCGGCCGGCGGTGGCGGCGTACCCCTTCACCACGCTCAAGCCTCATGTGGGCATCATCACGTACAGAGACCACCAGCAGCTGGCAGGTGTGTGTGTGTGTGTGTGTTCAGTCATGGTAAGAGAACTGATGAAGCACTGACTCGTCAGCTGTTAAAGCCCTGGTTTTCTCTCTCCCGTTTCGATGGCAGTGGCTGATATTCCCGGGCTGATTCCCGATGCTCATCTGAACCGTGGGCTCGGCGTCTCTTTCCTCCGGCACATCGAGCGCTGTCGGCTGCTGCTGTTCGTGCTGGACATGTCTTCCACGGAGCCCTGGGAACAGTTCCAGCAGCTGTGCTTCGAGCTGGACCAGTACGATCCTCAGCTGTCCCACAGACCTCGTGCCATCGTGGCCAACAAGATGGACCTGCTGGAGGCCAGGAGGAACCTGGAGGCTCTGAGGAGCCGCGTCCATCAGACGGTCTGCGCTGACCGGACACAACATGGCACAGCTGATCCTGCACCTCAGAGAGATGTACGACAGCGACCCGCAGGACTGCTAGATGAGGATCCTGCTGAGCCCTGCTGTTACAGAAATACACAGCTTACCGTAAGACCTGAACATGCAGGTTAATATCAGACTGTGGTTTGGATCTCTTGCACTGAACATGGCAAGTTACTGACCATCATCTTGACAACATGAAGCTGAAAAGCAGAAAGGGTCTTTCAGCGCTTCTCACGTGAGGATCTCAGGAAGGAAAGTCATGTGAGAGAGAGCGAGTGCTCAGTCATTACTGCAGAGTGAACCCTGATCTTCTGCTCACACGGAAACGCTCTGTTCTTCAGGGTTTATGGGCCGGTGCAGCTGCTTCAGTAAGTGTGCAAAAACTATATAGTATTTAATGTAGTTTTTTTATTTAATATACTCCAAAAAAATTATTATAATTATATTATTGTAAGTAAATCATTACACGTTGTTCAGTTTAAATAATGGTTTGTCATTTTCTAAATTAAAAGCAATAAGTTGAATGAAGAGTGTATGTTATTTTTCTTGGTGCTGGTCTCAAACATACGCTATCTTCAGGTCAATCTAGCTTCCTCCTGAATAACAATTGACTGAGGACATGTGCTGAACTGAATGTTCAGATGGGATTGTGGCGATAAACCTCCAGTTTCTCATGCAAACTCAGTTCCTCTGTGTCCGTCTCTCCGGTGTTTGCTGAAGCACTGTCGAATCTCTCCCCATCGTCGAGCGCACCCCGTCTGTAGAAGCAGCACACAGCGCCGTCTACTCGATCCTCAGTCCATGCTTGCGTTCAGAAACATTCTGTCTGTCCTGTCACTTGCAGGTTGAAGGTGAAGTAAGACACTTACTCTGCCTCTTGTTGGCTAAATCATCCAGCCCTTACATCGTAATAATCGTCTTCATGATAATAATTTCTTCTCGGCTTGGAACAGGTCAAAAGCTGTTGAATAGCTTGTACTCGCTGGCTGTGTTAAACTTCAGAGGAGCAGATTGGTTTGCTGGGGACCTGGATACGTTTCTTCAGCAGGACATGCATATGAGAACAGAAGAGAATGTTAGCTTTCCTTTGACGTTCAGAGCATGTGTTGTTCAGTGTTGTCAGTAATCGTTACTGATTATTGGATTTATCAATGCATTCTGGAGACCAGTTAAGTACCAAAGAAGAAATACTGTAAAACTGCAAGCGGCTCTGGCTGCCTCATCACCGCCTGGTGACTTAATGTGACTCTCAAATATAAAAGGATCATTTCATAGTTTGTTGTAAGTGCCGCTCTGATCGCAACCCACAAAACCAAATCCATGACCAAACATAGAGCTCATATTTGATATGTTGATAGTGTTGGCCATTTGGTGAATGACATGAATCCCCTAAGAGGAGTGTGTAGTTCATGACAAGCGCTTTGCACAGGTAGCAGTAATGACCGTCAGTGTGAAACTGTTCAGAGATGAGTACAATGTGCCGTATGACAGTCACCTGTACGACTGAAGTCAGCCACCCGGTGTTAAACTGATCACATCAGATAAATTTGTCTGCAGTTGCGATCCAGAGTAGTGTCTTACAACCAAAACACACTTCAGAGAGCTACAGCATGAGTTCCAATCAAAACAGATTATTCATTCAATAAAATCAAACGTATTCATTTATAGTTGAACAAAGGCTTTGAAAGACGTTTGGATAATCCAAGGAATTCAGATTCTCCTTCATCCTCATTGGTCCTCCTCAACATCCCATAATATGCCCACCTGTCGTATGTAAATATTTTTAATTGGAAAAGTGTTATCTGCCTCCCTCGACTCTTCCCAGGCCCGCTGACCTCGACTGCAGGACTCTCACGGCGTTTGTAGATTAATGTTGAACACTGGAGGAAGACAGAAGAACAATCAAGAGAGCAACACATCTGAATCTTGTGACAGAAAGAGGGCTCGGTGCTCAGATCTGAGGCCCTGCATGTGAGAGTCTCAGTGTTAGAATAAAAATATTAAAGTAATTTCTGAGATCCAAATTATTGGATTATCGGTTTGGGCTATGGAGCAGAGGAGACAGGTACCTGGGACACAAGTGCTGCAGTTCACTCCAAGCTCAGTTTTATTTGGTTATGAGATGCATATATATATATATATATATATATATATATATACACACACAGAAAAATAGGGGTTTAAAATTTTATCTTTTGGGGTACAACAGCTTGTCGCTGGAGCAGTACCCTTAAAAGGTATTTGTACCTTTTTTACCCCTAATAGGTACTTGTTAGTACCTTATGGGTACGTATTACTCTAAGGTACTAACATGTACTTTTAAGGGTACTGCTCCAGCGACAAGCAGTTGTACCCCAAAAGATAAAATTTTAAACCCCTATTTTTCTGTGTGTATAGTGTCAAGCAGAAGTGAGATATTGGGCAATAAAGAAATGTAGAAAGAGCTAAAATATCCTAATATAGCGGTGGTATGTCTACATCCTAAAAACAGCAAGCACAGCATGTTCTCAGAAGCTCACAATGGCCACTTTAAGACACAGAATGTCTTGGGTATTGAACACTTCTGTGCTTTTTCATGTAGAGCTAAAACGAGCATGTAAAATCATTGCTGTATGAGGATACACATCTTACACGATTATGGATTCATTGCATATAGGTTATATCAAACAAATCAAAAACTATGGTTATACTTGCCTTGTTAGTCGAAGTATAATTCCTTGTATGCCAAAATATGAAAGAAGTCAAGAATTACACTTCTACTTCTGCTTCTGTGCATTCTTCAGGGTCCTCTTGATGAGTATGAGCAGAATCATCTTCAGCGTCTGACTCGCGCTCATCTGCTTGTGCAAATGTTCTCATGTTTTGGACCTTCATCAACATCTGATAAGTATCTCTTGCTGTGATGGCTGTAATGGAGCGTGTCATAAACCTACTAATATATTGCATTAGGCATGGTGCAAAATCAGTAAGACAGTATAACGGTGTGGTTCCCCGTCCACCCCAGAGGCTGCTGAGCAACCAAAACCAGCTCCGGGATGGATTCCTTCATGTGGTGCTCGTGATGTTGTCTGGAATATAGAAACAACAAAGATACACCCAGCATTTTACAAAGTCCTCCTTTCTCCGAAGTCAAAGGGTCCAAGACAAGTCTGTTCTGGATGATTGCTTCTCTCATGTTCTTCAATTCCTCTGTGATTAGGCCTAATCTGTGAGCAGTATCATTTTCCAATGATAAAACTTGCCATGCCAGCCCACTGATCTTGTTCAAAGCAGTTGTGGTCCCTACACACGGCGTCTCCATCTTCTCAGAGTCTCTAGAGGCCAGCACTTCTGTCCTCCTTCCCTAACCTGCTCACTGCTAATTTAAACCAGCATGTTATAATTCCTATCATTTCTTTTTGTCAAGTACAGAGTTTAAAAAATGGATCAAAAATTTGCATCAAAATAATGTTTTTACTGAACAGTATTTTTATTGTTGTTGCAGTAGTAATATATTGCTGTTATAATTTCTTCATCCTCAGTTAGCATCAGCATACGCCTAAAATCATCTCCAGGTTTCTCAAGTGTATTATTTTTGCAGATGCTAAAGGACCATTGGCTTTATATGTCACAGACTTAATATGTATCAGAGGTTTGTTTGTTCTGTTGATTTAATTCATATACAGTCCTTGCCTGTGAAATAAGTCAGCGCACTGGAACATGGTTAAAATAAACTTCAATTTATGATATATTTATTGTTCTTATTTTATTGCCAATGCACCATAACAGCATAAAATGACTTTTATTGTCATACAAGGTTTTGTTTGTTTATTAGTTGTTTTTTATTTATTAAAAAAAGACAGATAAAAAAAGAGACAAAAGTAGCATTTCGCCAGGACTCATGTTAAGAAGCAGACCATGGATTCAAAGCACACCTTTCTTCTTGTATATTGTTCAGGAATAGCCCACAGAGCATCACAGCATTCAGACTGATATCCACAGCATTTCACAACAATACTCTTCAATAAAGCCACTCTTCACAATGCACTTGTGTGTGGTATTACGATGTACAATGAGCAAAATTATTATATGAAATTATTTTCATGATTTCATGGCAAAGCTCAAAGTATTTGATGTGTCCACGAACAAAATATATAATGAAACTAATAATTCATTAACAAAATAAGAAAGACATGCCCAGATTCCATGTTTTAGCAGATAAAGTATGTTTTTAGTTCACGAAATAGGCTACTCCAGACGGGTCAGTGGCCCCGCCCTCACACGCCAGTAACTCCGCCCTCATGCGCGCTCCACCCCGACAGGCGGCGCGAACGGACGAACTCAGAAAAGCGCGAACAGCCGGCTCTCCGAGCGAAAGTGCCGTGTGTCCGTCTTTAGAAGTATTTAATAATGGAGAGAGCCGTTAAACGGCCGCGAGAAGAGGACGGTGTTCTCCCGGCGGCGCGGGTGGTCGACGCGGAGTATGAGTGCTGGGGCGTCGCGGAGACCGGCGCGTTTCTGCGCAGACAGGGGCTGCAGCGGTGGGAGCAGACGTTCACAGGTACCGGACAAACACCGCGGACCTCAGAGTCCTGCCCGCATTCACGCGAGCTCAGCTGCGACAGCACGGGCGACCGACAAATACACATCGAAGATAAACCTCTCATGCTAAGAATGAAGATACATTTTTCTCATGTTATTTAAGTTTCTTCCCCTACATTTTTGCTATGTCACACCACAGGACACAGTCCAATTTTTATTTGTCAGCTACCCATATATATATATATATATATATATATATAGGCTGTCCTGTATGTGTTTGTTCTCATGCGCGTCCTAATTTTAGTCAATCTGGTCTAGCCGCCGCGTGCACGAGGTCAGGCATTTGCATAAACCACGCCCAGATCATCCATATAAGGGCTTTCCCCACACGCTTTCGTCTCACATGCTCCACGCGCGATTATTCAGAGAAACCTCGCTATCAGCTTATCTTACTCTTTCACTAAATATGATTAAGTCATTTTAAGATGAAATATATATAATCGTCATTTATGAATATATATAATATATAGCTATGATCCTAAGATGAAGCACACTCGCTTGGTGAATCTGACCCATTCTCATAGATTATTATAAGGTCATCTGGACTTCACCTAACAAATATTTATTGGCAGACAACGTGAAGGAATCTTTAAAAATTGACAGAGATGCTGCTCAGTAAATCAAGTTTAGACCGAGGATTGGTTTGGGCTGTTCTGTGTGAATGAAACGTGGTTGTTTTGGAAGGAAATTCTGGAAAGATTTGTGTAGATTCATAATATTGACCTCACTTTTTCTTTGTGCTTAGAGATTGGCATATTTGGATTTACTAATATTACCGCAAAGAAAAGAATACTCTGCCCTACATTATAAAATTACATTTTTCCATTCTTTCTCAACTGATAGTTCACTTAATGATTACTCAAGACAAGTATTTTAACACCATTGTGTGCATTTGACCGTACAAGATCCATCCCAGTCTCCTGTTTATTTGCAACTTTATTAATAATTAATAAGAAAAACCTGCTGATGGCTGGCCTGCTGCATTGCAGGGCCTATTAGAAACAAAGATAATTTAATCATAAAAATACTGTTGTTTTGCATTATCAAGGGCAGTTACTATTACATGTTTATTTCTTGGTAATGCACAATTGACAGTAAAGCACTGAGCTTGAGTTGGGAAGCGTACAAAATTTACTTTTATTCAAAACAGGCTAATGAGCAACATATATATTTTTTTTATATGAAGAAATTATGTTCTACTCATTAACTGTACCATTATTCTTTCATAGTAGCCTGTTATATTGAACTGACCGACAGCTTCAGCGATTTTCAAAAGAACGCTCTTTACTTTGAGTTATTCAGTTCCCAATTGAGCAAAAGTTTGTTTTTTAACACACTTTGTGACTTTTCTTACCTCATACATGTGAAAAGTGAAAAACTGACAAAATTTGATTTCTTGATTTGATATTTTAAAATAGTGATTTTTATAATATCAAAATATAAAGCAAAAATAGTGGAAATGAATGATTAATAAGCCATTAAGTGCCTCTCTGCTGCTTTCTACTGGTTATAGTGGTAATTTGATGTCTTTTTAAATTTTAAACTAGTAAAATTAAACAAGTGTTTGTTTACCACAATGTTTCTTTTGGTCATCCCATTAAAAACATTTAAATTGGATAATTTTTAGAGCTTTAAAGTGCTGGAAATAGCAGTGTGAAATACTTGAAAGTCACTGAAAAGTGCTTGAATTTCTCTCTCAAAAGGCTGTACAAACCCTGAAATTAATAATGTAATAACATTCGACACTTTCTACTACAACACCATGGTTATAGTTACCATTTTTACCTCTGGTTTTCTACATCAGCGCTGCTTGATCGGTATATAACAGAATTCTGTGCAGAATTTGAATTCATCTCACCAGATCTCGCAGCAATCTTTATTCATTCTGCGACAAATTCAAACACTTCTCACTGGATCTCACAGTGCTGTGCTGTAACAGTGTCGCAAGATCAGCATTGGTTCCTGAGTAAAGCTGTTCCGAGCTCGGACAAGTTTGCTTGCGCTACGCTCAATTTTTGGCCCGAGCTGATAAACGGTCCGCACTGCGGCTGCACAGCTCAAACGAGTAACACGGTTTTGTCATGCTTTTGTTTTGTTTGCTGTTTGATGTTTCTCATATGCAACAGAAATGGCAGTGCTTATGAGTTGGGCAAAGCGGTGGTCACGCCAGTGCGACCGCTCACAAAATGAAGTCGCACCGGCAGAAAAAATGGTGGCAAAATGCGACCATTTGGTCGCAGTCGGGAGCCCTGTATATAGCAAATCTAGACTCTATGAATATATTCTCGCCCAGCACTAATCTGCTTAATGAGACCATAAGGCATTGAAATCTTGTCAATATTACCATCGTGATTTTCTGTAAAGCTGCTTTGAAACAATGTGTATTGTAAACGGTGCTATACAAATACATTTGATTTCGCTTGACAAATTGAAACAAAACACTAATATGTCTTCTGTTGACAGACAAAACAGAAAAGCATGTGGTATGAAGCGGTTTTCACCTTGGGCAGCATGGGTGTGGCCCGCTTGCTCTTCTTTTCAGAAGGATCGTCCAGCTGGTCGGGCTCAAACGTGTACAGTTCCGTCAGCTCGTTCATGGTAAAGTGACGCTCAATCTGCTGTTGGTCTACAACTCTGAAGGACAGAGACTGTTTGGCGACCTGCCGGTCATAGATCTTCTCCTCCATGGTTCCCTAAAGAAAAGAATCACATCAAAAAACATTACAGATCTGATCCGCCCTGTCTGGGAATAAATGTTTCTACATTGGAATAAACACAAGAAATAAATAACACTAAATTTCTCACCTGAGCCAAAAACCTGTAGACAAACACAGTCTTCACTTGGCCAAAGCGATAGACTCTGAAAATACTCTGAATGTCGTAGGATGGGTTCCATGAGGCGTCAAAAATTATGACCCTGTTTGCAGCTACCAAGTTGATCCCAAGAGAACCAGCTCTGGTTGAGATGAGGAACAATCGACCCCTGAGGAGAAGAACAAGAACACAAGCGCTTGACAATCATGAAAAAGCGAGAAACGGTTCCTCTGTTTGCTACTCAAAAAGGAAAAAAGTGTTTTTACCGAACATTACTGGTGTCATTGAACTCCTCTGCCCATTTCTTTCTGGTCGTGGCGTTCGTTGAACCATCCAGACGATAGTAGTCAATGTTTCTGAACCACTTGCCTTCACCTTGAGGAAAGAACATCAGCATAGCCAGTCAACAATCAGTTTCTAGCAAACATTTTATGCAGCTGTCAGCCCTGCTGTAAATGGAGAGCTCAGGGGAAAGTATGTAGCCTACATAGGTGGCAAAGCCCAAAGAACTCATGTTCAGCAATTAATATTGTGGCCTCCCACACTCGTGTTCATAACTAACATTTCAATATGTTTCCAATTATTCCTCTGTGATCTTTTCATTACAAATTGCAAAGCCTTAAGCTAACATTTTTTTGCAAAATAAAAAAGGCCTAGTCATTTTCAAAATGAAAGTAAAAACAGCTGCGAGGGTTTAATTAGGACCGTGACCTTATTCCAGAGGCTTTATGTTTACCTGCGCATATTTGTGTTTCTGTGGGCACTTAACCTAGATCTGTGTCAGATGTGTGCGCAAATATCAGATGAGTTTCCACATGTAACCACAGTTTGCACTCACTGGATCAGTGCTTGCTTATTTGCTGAACTGAATGCTAAATTTACAGCAAATATACTTCAAATAAAAACTTTTTTTTATAAAAAAATAAAAAAAGAGAAAGTTGTATAAGATGTGGACTAAGTCATTACATTTTTGACCCTGGACCAGTTTTTTGAATCAGAGATTTATACATCATCTGAAAGAATAAATAAGATTTCCATTGATGTATGGTTTGTTAGGATAGGACAATATTTGGCCGAGATACAACTATTTAAAAATCTGGAATCTGAG
>JAUZSZ010000143.1:902796-914284 GCA_034780575.1 Labeobarbus marequensis
CTTGATATCTAAATTAAGTACATTTAACTTTAGTAAACAATCAATTGAGTGGTTTACCTCTTATCTAAAGCAAAGGGGACAGTGTGTAAAAATCAAGGATACTAAATCAGTGTTTATAAGGAATACAATGGGCTTACCTCAAGGCTCAATTTTGGGTCCATTGCTTTTCAGTTTGTTTAATGTAGTTGTCCAGATGTTGAATGTCAGCTCTACACTGATGATACAGTAATATACACATCTACTAAGTCATCAGTTAATGTTGTTGCACTTTTAAATGAGCAAATGGAAAAGATATCTCTTCATGTGTTTTTCTAATAGAAAGGAAACTGAAAAAATGAAAATTAAGGTACTTAACTAAGAAATAGAGGAGTAGTTCTAGATTCACAACTCAAATTTGACAAACATATAAACAGGCTGTCAAAAACAGTTCAGATGAAATTGTTTTAAACTTATTAGGTGTTACATTATGACAGAGGCAGCTCATCTGTTCCTGCATGCTATGATTTTGTCCCGTATCTCATATTGCATTATAGTGTGGTCTCAAACTAGTGATCCTTTAACCAGAAAAATTGAAATGCTGTATAATCAGGCTCTAAAAATAGTGGATAAAAAGCCAAATCAATGGCAACACTGTCATGTCTTAAAGAAATGGCATATGCTTAATTTCCCAAATTTTAAATATTTATCCTACGTAAAACTGATTTTTAAATGCTTGCGTAATAAGGCACCTTCTGTTTTATGTGATCTGGTAAAGAGACATGATGCTATAGACCGAACCACTAGGAGTACAGAGGCTGGAAACTGTAGGACTGGGTTTTGTAGAACATCACAAAGAGCATTTTCTGTAAAGGGGTCACAACATTGGAATATGTTGCCAAATGAATTTAAAGTGAGACATGATATAAAGTCTTTTACATTGACGGGTAAATGCCGGCTCAAATTAAATCAGACCTGGTCGCATATTTGAATTTTCACATGGTTCCTTACTAGTTATTTATTAAGATTGGAAGAGTCTATAAAAGTTGGGCATGTGGTTGCTCTGTATTCTATTTCTGATGTATGAGGATATCATATGAAGAATTCGTATCATTAGTTTTGTAGGTATATGTAGTTATTTTATAATTATTTTGGTTATTTATATTTGTATTGATTTTATAGAAAAGCCTTTCTAGGGACATAAGATGCAAATTAGCTTCTGCTATAATCTCTATATGCAATGCATTTTTTCCTGTCTTCTTCTAGAATTATGTCTGTTGTACTGTCCCTATTCAAATAAACATATAAATATAAAATAAAATAAAATACATGTCCCACATGTCCTGCCATTTCTTCATCATTTCTTTTTTAATTATTGCCTTAGCTTCTCTTTTACCAAAGGGAATATTTATTATTTCAATCACCCTAGTTGCTTACTTTGCTATTTTGTCTGCTTTCTCATTCCCTTTTATATTTACGTGAGCAGGTACCCAGCAGAATCTCACATCTATCAGCCTTATCAATCTAAATACGTTTTGATGGATTTCTAGCATTAAATCTTCTCTATTAGATTTCATGTTTTAAATACTGTACAGGGCTGCTACAGAGTCAACACAACACACCACTCTATCTGGTTTTACTTCAGCCACTGCAGATCTACAATAATCGCCATCATCTCTGCTGTATAAACCGACAACTGATCAGCTAGTCTTTTCCCAATACTTACATATATATCCCTATACCCTATTTTCTTCATCTTTGGATCTATCTGTATAAATATCTAAATAACTGTAAAATTTGCTTTTAATGTATTGACCTGCCATGTATCCTTTCTCACTTTCTTCCCATTTAGTTCCATTATATTTAAATCTACCTCAGTTTTTGGAAACAACCAAATATGGATATTACTAATAGGAGTAGGAGTGTTAAAACAGATACTGTCTAACCTATATTCCTCTGATTTAGCCTTTGTTACTCATCCAAAACCATTACCTTGAAAAGAATTATACTCCCAGCATGCTTTAATAACACTATTGGTAGGGTTTTCATTACCACATCCACGTAAACGACACCAGTATGCAAGCATAAGTTTATCTCTTCTAAAATCTAAGGGCACTTCTCCTAACTCTACCTGGATTGCCTGAGTTGGTGTTGATCTCATCGCACCAGAACAAATCCTCAAAGCTTTATTAATAACTCTATCCATTTTCATTAAATGTGTTTTTGCTGCTGCTCCATACACAAAGCATCCATAATCTATTGTTGACCTCATTAGAGCCCTATAGATATATATATATCAGTGATTGTTTATTTGCTCCCCAGTCTTTCCCAACTAATGCTCTCATTAAGTTTATAACTGTCTTACATTTTGATTCCACCTTTTCCATGTACTTTCCATGTACCCTTTTGATCTAACCACATACCCAAATATTTAAAACAGTCTACTGTTTCCATATTGTGAACATATAACTTCAAGTTCTGTTTGTCTATCCCTTTCTTCCTGGTAAATAACATATGACAAGATTTACTTGGAGAAAGCTTAAAACCCCAATTGTATGACTATTGTTCTACATTTCCTATTGCTTCCTTGATTTTACATCTCACACCTATGGGATCTCATCCTCTTACCCAAATAGCCCCATCATCTGCGTACAAAGCTGACCCAACTCGTCTGTCCAAATTCATAAAAATATCATTAATCATAACATTAAATAACGCTGGACTTATAACACTTGCTTGTGGAATTCCATTAATAATTTCACATTCCTCAGACACTTCTGATCCCACTTTAACTCAACATCTTTCTGATAAAACATCTAAAACCCAATTATATAACCTACCTCTTATTCCAATCTTATTTAGTTTAATTAACCCTTCCCTCCACATAGAGTCGTAAGCCTTTTCAATATCAAAGAATACGATATTCATTAATTGTTTCATTTGAAATGTTTTCTCTATCTCATTACTTACTTTCACAACAGCATCCATTGTAGAACGTCCTTTTCTGAAACCACTTTGGTATGGTGTAAATAAACCTCTGTATTCAAAGAAATAATGAAGTCTTCTAAGATCTTCTCCATCCACTTTCATAGCTGGGATGTTAGGGTGATGGGTCTGTAGTTGCCAGCATTGATCCTTTCCAGATTTTTTAAAGGCAGTATTAATGCACTCTTCCTACCTTTTAGCATTTTACCTTCTTTCCAAATTTTATTAAATAAATACAGTACTACCTCTAATATTTTTTTATGGTAAATTCTGAAATGTTACATAGCTCAATTGATCTTCTCCATAGCAGTATTTCTGATACCATTTAATACCATCACTAATTAATTCATATTCATTTCTTTATCCATAGTACTTTCCATGTTGTCTTTTTTAAAAACACACCCCTATTTTCATTTAAAATCTTTTCTTTATTTTGTCTGTGAATATCATCTAAATGGTCACCACTATGCACACTAGTGAACTTCTTTCCTAATATATTTGCCTTTTCCTTATCTGTTATTGCGTTATTCCATCATCCTCTAATACTGGTATTTTAACATACACTTTATTCCCACTCATTTTCTTCATCATTGACCATATCTCTCCTATCTGAACTTCTCTCCCGATGGTTGAACAGTAACTCCTCCATGCATTTCCTTTACTATTCTTAATTTCTCGTCGAGCTTGAGCCTTTTTCCTCTGATAATTCATTAGATTTTCCTGATTCAAATTGTTATAATTTTTTTTTTTTTTTTAATCTGTTTGCCTCATTTTTTAAATTTTTTTATTATGCAAGTAAAGTATGTGACAATGTTTACATGTACCAAATGCATAACCTCATGGACCAAACATATAACATATGACATATATTTTCTTTTTTTCTCTCTAGGTTTAGAAGGTGACAATATTTACATTATTTTTTTTATTTTATTTTTTATTGTTTTTTAAATTTTTTTATTTCAGGTTTATTTGACATGCACATCAATAATACATAAATGTACAATGTGCCAGAATTAGCCCGAAGGCCACTTTGCATCTGCAGTCCCTGGACTGATGGTAAAATTGTCACCCTAAAAATACAACACATTAATCATAACAACAAATACCTACTTCAAAATACATATAAAAATTACACAAATCCTAAAAAATTAACATCCATTGATTTGTACCAACAAATCAATACCAGCTCACTCAATCACATACATAATCCAACAGTCAAACAAAATAACCAATGTGTCACTAATCCATAATATCAATATACAGGCAGGTTTAAAGAGCCATTGTGCACTTTGATATGAACCAAAAATGTAGTCAAGACCAGATCACCAAGATACAGACCAAGACTATACTCCTCGAGACCCAGACTAAGACCTATCAATGTTCAATGTTCAATTTATTTATAAAGCACATTTAAAACAACTTTACAACAAAGTTACATTTAAAAAAATGCACAGACCTAATTGCTGCAGTTAATATTGCATAGGCTTAAATACAATAGTAAAATCCATATAACCTTAAAACAACCCAATTACCTATCATTAAAAGCATGGGAGAAAAGATGAGTTTTTAACAGACATTTAAATTCAGACACTGTAGAAGCAGTTCTGATAGACAGAGGCAGATTGTTCCATATTTTGGGACCAACAACAGAGAATGCTCTATCTCCCCTACATTTTAGTCTTGTTCTGGGAACCCACAACATATGTGTAGTCTGAGATCTCAGTGATCTGACAGGATTGTGGACAGTAAGCAACTCTGAAAGATATTGAGGAGCAAGACTATTTACAACCTTGTACACAAAAAGCAAAATTTTAAACTCAATACGGTACTGCAGCGGTAACCAGTGCAGCGAGCGTAAAATAGGTGTAATATGTACCCATTTTGAACCAAATGAAGTCGATGTATAGATGAGACTGGCAAGCCATAGTAAAGCGAGTAACAATAATCGATTCGTGAAGATATAAAAGTATAGTATAAAAACCCAGAAAAAAGTATAAAAGTATATAAAAGTATAAAACCCAGATTTTTAGCATCGTGGACTTGATATGGGGTAAGAGAGCCCAAATCAATTGTGCTAAAGTCAGTTTTTTGATCCGAACAAAACAATTTGTGTTTTTTCATTATTAAGATGTAGAAAGTTACTTGTAAGCCACGTTTTCAATTCAAGCAGACAGGCAGTTAATTGATTTACAGCAGAAATATCATCACATTTAAGTGGTAAGTATCATCAATGTAGCAATGATATGATACACCAAATCTCCTAAATATAGATCCCATGGGTAACACATACAGTGAAAACAATATCGGTGCCAAGATTGATCCGTGGGGAACACCACACGTAGAATGCGCTACAGAAGAGGAATACGTCCCCAATGCTGACTGAAAATCTTCTGTTGGACAGAAAAGATCGAAACCAGTTAAGTACAGTCCCCCTAATACCTATGCAATGCTCCAGCCTAGACAACTGGATACCGTGGTCAACAAAATCAAATGCTGAACTAAGGTCTAAAAGCACTAAAGGCATAATAGTGCCCGCATCAGTCGTAATTAAAATATAATTAAAAACCTTCAAAATGGCAGACTCTGTACTATGCAAACTTTTAAAACCAGACTGAAAAACATCAGAAATGCCACTAATAGTCAAATGGTTTTGCAATTGCAAAAATAATTTTTTTTCTAAAATTTTCGACAGAAACAGGAGACTGGAAATTGGTCTAAAATTTGAGTGAACTGCAGGATCAAGTGAAGGCTTCTTACGAATAGGTAATACAGACGCTAATTTAAAACAATCCGGTACAACCCCTGTTAGAAGACAACTGTTTATAATAGTCACTAAATCTGAACCAATAGTCTCAAATATTTGTTTAACAAATCGTGACGGTATGACATCGTGAGGGGAAAAAGTGGATTTTAACTTTAAGGTAATTTCTCGGCATGTCTGTAGAGAGACTAATTCAAATTCACTCCACTGAATATTGGATAAAACGGGATCTAAGACAGGGTTTACCTTAGTAGATAACTGAAGCTTAACACTACCTACTTTATCTACAAAATACTTGAGGAAATTTTCACATAATAAAGGAGAAAGCTCTGGGAAATCAAGGCAAAGACCAATGATTTGAGGTTTTATAAAGAATATTTAAAGCAGATTCTCAACTCTTAAGAATAGCAGTCACTCCTGCACACAGCTCCCGCAGTATTTGGTCCCATGGTCACTACGAATGACGTCAACGCAAAGACTGTATACACACCAAGATGGTTCACTCATATTACTCATATTCATATGAATAGGAGAAAGTGCACAGAGCAATATGGAATAATAAGTCCTGTCTTAAATAAAACAGAGAATCATGAATTAGTCTCATGGCACCGACTGCTGTTTCTTTCCAAGCTTAATGCGTTTTGGATTATAGATTATAGGAGGCACTTCCTGTTTGGGGACGTTCCACTCAAAAAGACAAAAACAAATCATTTCAAATCATAAGGCTGCGCTACAAATAATCCTTGTCCACCAAATTTGACTAAATGAGGTGTAAAGTTTTCTTCATGTTCCATTTTCAGATGTCAGGAGAATAACATAACACTTGGTATTTTAATGTGACATGGTATAGGAATACCAACGGAAGAGCTCTTTTGTCCACTGCATTCTTTCTTCCTGATTATTTGAATTTTTCCTTTGTATTTTGCTGTAGCAGTATGAAAAAAAGACAACATACAGTATATTTGTGGTCTGCCCTCCTGATTTAATTTACAATATACAATATCTCTGATGAATAATTCACTGGAATGCACTAAGAATCTCAAAAATGTTTCTCTTTGCAGGTTTGTTTTCACACGAATGCTTCCTGGAAATCACTTTGAAAAATTACCACTCAGTGTTCCAGTTAATTAATGTTTTTTGATTAAAGCAACATATGTTGCATAATAAATATACATAGACATTTATTATATGCCTGTAATATTGTTGTAGAAATAATCAAGATTTTAGGGTTCTTCATGGTCTGTTGAAAGTAAACTGCTACACTTTTAAATGTACTTTTATTGTTCGATCGTTGAATAGTCACTTCATTGTACCCATTTTTTGAAAATACTTCATTTTGAGTTCATAGAGTGAACCTTTCATTTGCAGTTTAACTGAAGTTACTCCCATAATTTGTGCAAAGGTCATGGGGTGTAGGATAAAGGTTGATAGGAACCAGAGCATCTAACGGCAGAAGCAGTGGCACAATGACTTTATGCTTTATGCATGAAGACAGATTACAATTTACCATGCCACACTGACTCCAAATGCCATCGGTTCTTTGTATAGTTTGTAGGTTGAAATATTTTGAAACACAGATCAGATTAAAGCTATAGTGATTCAGTTAATAATGACAATAGAATCCCTTAAAATGTAATTTTTCTCATTAAAAAAATATTCTTCCCAATGCATCCCATTACCCTCATAATATATGTTTAGGGTAATTACTATCTCCTTGCCTGATGAGTGAGAAGCGCAACCAAGGGCCTTTTTCTTGTTCGAATACTGCAGGTTTTTGGAAATGTAAGCTGTTCTTGCAGCTCACTGTTCTGCATTAAAGAATTTGGATGATGACTGGTGATCTTTTACATGTTAATGGCATTAATTAGGAGTCGTTTATAAGGCAGAGCTGAAACCAATCATTTGCGCGCGAGTTCAAGATCATTTACGATTCATAGATTTCACATCATCACATCAACATTTTATAAATGAGGCAACTGATCTCCAAAGTGTGGTTTGTTTACACTATATTTTAAACAGCAAGATGCTGTTGCTGCTTACTATAGCCATATGTTTACCAAAGAAGGAGAGATTCATATCCAAATATTCAAATAATCATTAAAGTGAAGCTCTAGATCTAAAATTAGATTTACTTTCACAGGCTGTTTCGATACAACCTCGACTGTGTTTTTTTATTTTATTTGCTTTTTTTCTGTCTGAGAAGCCAGAGCAGAGAACGCAGCCCGATGCACCTCAGGAGGCAGTGAATGCAATGATTAGTGCATTGACTGAAACAACTGACAGACATTTGGCAGAATTCCAGCCCTATAATATAGAAGAATCCCTAATTAAGCGTCATGTGACACTGGAAAGTGCCGCCGGCCTCTCTGTGGGCATAGATTCCACTCATCAGCCTAATTCAAATGCGAGGCACGCTCATAGCGGTTTTCTGAAAAGATCTGGGGTGACAGCAACATGCACAAAGAGGGAAGGATCATTTTCTCTTCAGATTTAGGATGCTTCCCTTGTGTTTTTACTCCACAAATCGGAGCGCAATCATTTCACAGGCAAGCCATTTTATAACCAATCAGGATGATCTATCAGCAGACACCCCCTCCCCCCACTTCCATTTGCATTCAGCATTTTGTTGCATTACACTGCGATCATGAACCAATAACACGAAAATGCACGCCAATGACGCTACAGTATAACACGCATACTGCATCTCTGACAGACATGATTCATTGTCGTTTGCGCTCAAGAGGAAAATGCTTTATATTTGTGTATGTTTTTTGGAGGGGGGAGGTGGTGTGCCAAATTTGAGCTGACATCATCAGCACATGTAAATTTGCCTTATGTAAAAACCAAAAAAAAAGGGAAGACTGTCCCCTGAATGAGGGCTGAGCTCAGAAACTTGTCCAAAGGCTTGAACACATTCTTTCCGGGGCTGGAGGACTGCACAGTCAGAGCGATGCATCAGCCAGCCACCTCTGAAGCAGATAAACCCTTTAAAACCATGAAGAGCATTTTCATACATTTTAGCTAGAGGCAGGTGGTTAGATTAAAAGGGTTTTGATGTATTCGCTAAGTACTTTTTGTCCAAACCTCTATTACAAAGCTCTTGCTGTTTCGTCTGTGGACTACAGTGTCAAATTTGCTTTGTGGATCTTGTTTAGAATTTGCACAGAAATGATTTCAGCCTTCAAATATGCTACCCTACTATACTGAATTGTGTTGTATTATACAATTGATCATGTAGTTTTAACTAGAGAAGAACAAAGATACTTTTGCTCTGGTCTGCAAGAAACACTGATTCAGACCTCCATGTAAACATACGTCAGTGGACAATCGCTGACAGCATTTGCTGCATGTCTGCTTCAGTAGCGGCTGTGTGGCAAAAGTCAGTTTCCATAGTGATTGCGGCGATTGCAGTAGATTAGCAGCACAGTGTAGTGAGGAGAGATTGCAGACAATGTGACGTGCTCTGTGTTACGCTGTGCTCATGGTGCTCTGATTCGACTGTTTCATAGCTTCAAAACAGAAGTCTACACTTCAGTTGTTAATTAGAAATGAATGACTGTCTAATATAATTAAACACACTATATGTGTTTTGCTATAATGATTTGTGTCCATAAATTTCTATAACAAGGAAGGGGAAAGGCAAATTTTGAGGCAGAGGGGAAAAAAAATTGAAAAATTGAAACATGAAAATGTAATATTTGCTAATGAAGTAGACAAAAAAGGGAAGATATCAGCGGGAGCAAACCCCAGCAGAAACTCTAATATAACAAGGAGGCTGAGACCATTTTGCTGTTGCCTAGCAACACTTGAACAAAATTTTTAAAACGATTTAGATGCCCCATACTGCTTTGAGGGATGTATATTTTTATATAGCCCACCTAAATGGTCTGCGGTGCTCACACACAACCTGGATCCTCTGCACTTGTAACCAACAATTTATTGTCAATTTTCAAGGTTCGCCAAGGCAAGTCAGAGACACTGAACACAAGCGTTCTCAAACAGTAATGACACAAGAAGGATTGATTACACTCTCATAGCTGACAGGATGCATATTTCATTAAAACAATATCAAGCCCAAGTCGTTATGGGGTAGATGAGACAAATCATTTAAAAATATATGAATTTGAATATATTTGATTCAATATTTGATGAAAAATTGTATAGTGGTTTCTTTCTCAGATAAGTTAGAACAGCTGTTGTCATATTGCACTACCTACGAAAATTTCTTCAACTTGCAGACTCTTAAATGAAAATAATAACTAAACAATTAAAGAAAATCGGATATTTACACAAGCTTTTAAAAATATACAAATCACAACTGAATTCCTTTCCAGCAGCATTAAATTCTCTTATATTTGAAACCAAATAATAAAACATAGATCATACAATTCAAATGTATAGTTTGGTTTATAATTTTCATATTAAGACCTTGTTTGTTTTGCATCTTCTGGTAACATCGAAATTAAATTAACTGTTCTTCTTTCTTTCTTTCTTTTTATGTCACAAATATGAATTCACATGACTGAACAAACCTGACTCTGTCAAACACAAAACAACAGTTTCCAAAATACCACGTTTTGACGTTATTGTTCATTTAAAAAAAAAAAAATCTGAATGCCTTTGACAGCCTGTTGATAATCACAAATATCTCTCTAAATGAGCCTATCTGGGTATACCATGGTGTCACCAGTAAGCCAAAAGTACTCAAGTGTCCACAGCAGGTGCATAAATATGTCATGTTTTCACAGCCCATAACCAAAGGGAGATGCAGCCAGATGGAGTGCAAATGTTAAATTTCATGTAGTATCATTAGTAGGTTAGTTCACCCCTCATTGGTTCACCATCTGCTTCCAATTGAGTTCTCCACTCTGAGCCAAGCTTTGAGAGAGGAGGTGAAATCTATACCACTCTGACCCAAATCCCACATTGCGTTCATTAACTTTTCATTAACTAGTGTACTTTCACAATTCTGTCACTCAGAAGAAATGAAAAAAGCTAGCTAATCAGTAAGTGCATGATATATCTTTCATACACATGATGGACTGAAAAGTTGAAAATGCTTTACTTACCGCATATTTATGGACTTCCAACAGAAGGTCAAGACTGCGCTGTATACCAGGACATTTATGCAATCCAATTATGCATCCCATAAAAAAGAAAGTGTCCAAGATAATTTCTTGTTTTTTTTCTTTTCTTGAGGCATTCTTTCTTTAAGTGTCATCAGTTTCAGATGAGGAGTGATACTTCCTGCTCACACCTGATGCTGTGTAAGTGGCTTCACCTCATCTGCCATATTTTTAATATATATTATGGTTTGAAGTGGGCTGGGTTTGAAGAGGGATTTAGATTGAGCAGTGAATTCACCTGTTCATTTTAACCTCATGATAGCCACAGATGTGTGTGTGCATGTGTGAGCAAATCAATGAAATGGGAATTTTAAGTCAAGATTTCAAGGATTTAAAGAGAGAGAGAGAGAGAGAAATAAGAAATAGCCCATGTTCTTAATATGCTGCTGCATCCCAAGAATTGGGATTCTTGGTGCTCAGTTTTAGAAAAAAGAAACCTGAATATTCCACCGATATATCGGACTAATTTTACGCGAGTATGATGTTAACATATGCACATGCAAGGTAAAGATTTGCGTGCCTGACCTAAAAGTGTGTGTGTGTGTGTGTGTGTGTGTGTTCGTTGGGGGGTGTTGACTTTCACATGACATTGACGCTCTGGAAATGTTGAGTAGCTGCTGATCTCAGACAGTCGTTGCTC
>JAUZSZ010000143.1:1572245-1585441 GCA_034780575.1 Labeobarbus marequensis
AAAAAAAAAAAAAAAAAAAAAAATACGAGCTGCACAGCTTCTGACCAGAACTGATGTAATAGATAAACACAATGGCTATAAATGCCTGTTGGAGCTTGAAAATTTCAAGCTTTTTTACTTTGAAAGACATCGTTCTCCCTACTGAGAGAGTAATTAACATAATTCTGCCGTTTCTATGCTTAATAACTATAGTTGTATAATAGTAATTATAAATTCTCATCATTTTTTTACTACCAGCATTTATTTGCTTTTCAACCAAATGTATACAAATGATAAATTCAAACATAAGTTAAATTAAATAAACACAATGAAAAGAGGAAATGTTTCTTGTAAGAGATGATGTGTTACTGACAAAAGAATAGCAGGTAATTTAATGGTGAAATGATCTGAAACAAAGATTGTACCTCCATGAGCCATGACTGGAGATCACACAAGCAGAAATCTCTAAAATCACTTTTTTCTTAAATGAGTTTCCCTTAATTCACCACAGCCCCACTATAACATCTGTCCACCTTCTAATTGAGCTGCATTGCTGCTAAACAAGAGGACATCTGGGTGGTCAGCCATTTATTTTGAGGATATGTATTTGGCAAGAGTCTGTACTTTCTGGAAAGTCCGGTCAAAAAGAACAATGACAGTATAACCATTGCTTGTATGATCCAGTCTTGGTTCAGAGACACATACTCTATCACACGGGAACAGGACACCTGACTCTTACCTGCGCTGAAAACAGGCTCCCTCTGTTTGCTGCAGGAGGTGAGAGGGGAAGAAAATCATCTAAATGTGCTTGTGTAATGTGTGAGTGTATGTGTGGCTCTTATTCAGTCAATCACATGGGCATAAAAGTATATATACATATACACAACAATTTACATACTTTTCTTTGGCTTTCTTGCCACTGGAGTTGCTCCCTGTGGAACCAGCGCGTGTGCGATTGCTTTTGGAGTCCACACCACTGTCTTTCCTGTTGTTGGGGCCGACTTGCTCAGATGAACTTGTCCTTTTCACAGTGCTATGAATGATAAAAGGCAAGATATTAATATCAATTTGTTCCTCACAAGAAAATAAAATACTCCTCATGTAAAACATAGCAAATTGGAAAATATGACATTTGCTTTTTGAATATGATGTACACAATGTTAGATTAATTAAAGATCCTGCTTGAATTATTATTAACATCTATTTCAGATTTTTTAAGAAAAAATTTCAAAACTTTGGTGCTGCATTTATTTGATCAAAAATACAGCAAAAACAATAACACTGAGAAATATTATTACAATTTAAAACTGTATTCCTTTGATGCCAAAGCTAAATTTTCAGATGCCATGACTCTAGTATTTAGTGACACATTATCCTTCAGAAATAATATACTGATTTTTATGATCAAGAAATATTTCTTATTATTATCGATGTTGAAAACAGTTGTGCTGCTTAATATGTTTGTGGAAACTGTATATTTTTTCAGGATTATTTGATAAGTTCAAAATAGAAAACAGAATACGTATCATTATAAATGCATTCATTGTCACTATTAAACATTGTAAAGTGTTTTGGAATAAAAGTATTCACTTTTTAAAAAAAATAACATTAATACTGCAACATGTATGTATGTACAAACACATATATAGCTTGCAATATTGTATATGTCTCCAAATATAAGTTAACTTTCATGAAGCGTAATTTTCCTACAATAGCCTGAACCTCAAACAGGAAACATAAATGTAAACATTCACACAGAAAAAAAGGAAATGGCAATGTAGAGATAATACTGGTGACAGCCAATTATAATAGACACTCAGCACCGGCCTTCCTCAAAGAGACACAGCAAACAACCATTACATATTCCAGAAGAAATGTGTTTTATATGTTTTGTTTTTTTTCTCTGTGACATGTTCATGCCCTGATTTGCTGTGTCTTTGTGCACTAGAAAGGGGTGAATTGAGACTGGGTGCCCTTTAAAACTTGTCAACAAAAGAAAAGACCCAATCAGCAGTCCACTGGTTGCCAGGCTCAAGTCTAATCCAGACTGCAGGGCTAAAGTTCATTTGGCCCAGCCACTGGCGGATGGTGTTATCCCGTGTTAAATAGGCTGCAGGATCTTCATGCTTTGTGAGGCTTTTTGTCAATAATAGCACTTCAGGCATACAAGCAAGCGGGTATAGAATTAGTCTATAGACTGCACAGGGCTCTCACTTCAAGGCATGATGGGAAAAGGAGCTTTACAGGCTGCAATGAAAGAGTGCCTGAAGAGAAGCTAAAAAACAAATGTCCAAGTAAAAGAGTGCCCAGTTTCACAAGAATCAAAGCAAATCTTATCTCCCATTGCAGTGGTACTTCCTGTGGGATTCCCAAACAGCCTCCACAGAAAATGGACGAACCGCAGACTCTGTTTGCTAAGGTTTCAAGCTTGAATAATGGTTTTAAATCTTTAAAGCATTTTTTATTACAAAAATATCAGTAGCCCACAGCACTTTTTAGAAGATTGGAGATCCTGTAGGCGAAAAACTCTCACCTGTAAGGTGGCCTCAGAAGAAACCTGGGCAGATGGGACAGACTAGAACACGTAACAGATGGGAAGAAGGGAAGGGGACAGACAGGTCTCACAGGATGACAAATACATGTGACAGACATTTGACACTCACAAACATAGACACTTAGGGGAAAGCAGGGGTTGTCAACTGGGTTTGTGTCTCGTAATCATAAACCTCTGTTTATTAATTAATTCATCTGATGTGACTATTTATTCAGCTGGAGAGTTCATGAAAACGACTGTTTTCATAGTGGTCTGCAGAAGCATTTTAAGCAATTGAACATCATTACATCAGTATCGGTTTATGGATTCTAGAAAGAAAAATGATCTCATTATTATACATGGCTTCCTTGTGTTAAAAACAATGTTATTTCTTAAAAATATGGTTGGAAATAAGTTGGAATGGGACATATCACAGTGTGAGATACACTACCCTTCAAAAGTTTGGGGTCAGTAAGAATTGTTTTTAACAAAATTAATACTTTTATTCAGCAACGATGCATTAAATTGATCCAAAATGATAATAAAAACTTCAATATTTTTATTTTTTTTTATTATTTATAAATGCTGTTCTTTTTAACATTCTATTAGTGATGTAATCTTGAAAAAAAAGTATCACCTTTTATAAAAAAAAAAGTCTCACAAACTTTTTAACTTGTGATAATTATTAAAAAAATCATGAGCACCCAATCAGCATATTATAATGATTTCTGAAGGGTCAAGTGACAAATAAGATACAAGTTATGGCTGCTGTAAAATTGTAATAATATTTTACAATATTTTACTTTTTTTAATAAAATAAATACAATCTTGGTAAGCATAAAAGACTTCTTCCAAAAACATTAAAATCTTAACCCCAAACCTTTAAACAGTAGTGTATAAAGATGCAATTACGAGAAATAAATTGTCAGTTGTGAGAAATTAAGTTATTATTCGAAATGAAGTTGCAACTGTAAAATATGAAGTCATATTGTGGAATATAAGTTTATCTGCAACCTGATTCAAAAGTCTTGCTCTCTGTCATCTAAAACCTAGGCATACTGCATTGCTTTCTACGTCACAGTTGACTCACTGGAGAACCTGTGTTTTTCAGGTTTAGCATTGCTTATCATGAAAGATGTGAGCTGACCTTTATAAGACAAAACCATTCACTGTTATCTTGTGTATATTCATGCTCTGTCTATCTATTATACTGAAAGATATCTATTATACAGTTTTATTTCCACACCAATGTGAATTGACTGAGAAGAATTTTAACTTTATCTTTATTTCTAAAATTAAAAGGACTAAGAATTCAGTCAATTATAGATTAAGGCAGGACTACATTAAACAACTTTTATACACTAAACAGCTGAGGGTCACACACTAACAAGCTTTCAAGTTGTGACTCACACAAAAAATATATGCCTTGTAGATATTAAACATGTTTCATATCCTCTGACTGGATGAAATCAAAGTCTGAAGCTAAAAAAAAAATCACTGCACCCATGTCTGCACCCATCAGACATTACGAAATGTTTTTGTGGAATCAAATTTTATTCTCTTACCTTTTGGTTGCTGGTGAGCTGTTGTCCTTCTTAGAGCTAGAGGGGGATGGCAGTGTGCCGCCCTTCTTAGGCAGGACAGTACCATTATTGACCGTGGGTCTCAGGGGCAGGGCTGCAATCATTGGTCTAGCTGTAAGATGGAAGGACACATGGGCAGAATTACACACAGCACTGCAGTCAGACGTTAATTGCCTGTTGTTTTGGTCACACTTTATTTTAAGGTCCAATTCTCGCTATTAACAAACCATTAACTATGACTTTTGCCTCAATAAACTCTTAATTTGCTGCTTATTAATAGTTAGTAAGGTAATTGTTGAGTTTAGGTGTTGGGTTAGGGATGTAGAATATGCTCATGAAGAATATGTGTTTTATAAGCACTACTAAAAGCCAATATGTTAATAATATGAATAATATACAGAATGGAATGCACAGAATTGTGAGATATTATTTGGGATATTAAGCATACATCCATGTTGTTTTCAAAAATCAATGCATTTGGACATGCCTTGTTGCCTTCCTACCTCCGTATCCTGCTTGTGCAGGCAACACATTTCAGGTTTTGGATGCATCCACTTGACAAAGTAAGGTAACAGAGGAAACAGGAACTAAATACAGGAATTGAATTTAGGAGATGAAGAAAGAAACAATGCAACAGAATAGTTCCTAGGGCAGAACTAAACAGCAAGGACAGGACAGTTTGGTTGTCAAAAGTGGTCATTACAGAGAATTCCAGATAAATATTTTATGTTTGTCATATTAACATCTTTTGTCATTAAATCTTTCATATGTATTAGATCCATATCACAACCCTTTTTTTCTTTAGAATTAATGAAATCTTCTTAGTATCATAGTACAAATTTGTATGCTAACCCAAAAAGAAGCATTTGTTTGACCATTTTCCCCCTACACTTCGTGATAACCCTGTAACATATGTTCATCTTCAGATTTTAATATTCATCACTACTTTGTGTACGTACTATCTCAAATGTAGACAAACAGGCTTTTTATATTTGATGAGGGCATTGTGTGTAATGTTTTGGCCTCAGAGAGACACAGGATGTCCCTGAGCTGCTCCATAATACAAACCACTATTATTACAAGGACACACTATAACAGCAGCAGAGCAAACAGGACAAGTGTGTGACAGATGAGTGTGTAAATATTTGTTTGAGAATTGTGTGCATTTCTGCTTGCGCTTATGGATATCTCTCAACAGGAGAGTGCGTGCATGTGTGGGATAAGAGGACAAAGAACAAATACGAGCACACTTTGACATTAAAAGCTCTCATTTCATTGAGATCATACACTCATATACATTAATCTGATTTCATCCAAAGCTACTTGCATGATTGATCTCATCATATCTCATTGTTTTGATTCACCAAATCCATCTTTAAATCTGTATTTATCCATTGTACAAGCAGTGATCATAACCTAATTCCCAGCCATTGCTATTTGGTTATTTTTGTCCTTTTTTTTTGTACTGAAGACACAATCCTCCATTAAATCAGTCTCTCTGGATATACAGTATTGTGTGTTCAGTTGTGGAATTTAAACTACAACAAAGATATTATTAATACCTAAATACAGGTGTTCCTTAATCTTATTTGATTAGAATTCCTAATTTGTTCCCTTTTAATTCCCTTGAGTTAATTGTGTCCTCATAGGCCATGTAGATTAATCATTTTATGTGTATATGACATAAAGAAATAAAGCTGTCCTTACATATGACTCGTTTCCACCGAGCGGTACGGGTCAGGTCAGTACAGTACAGTTCGGAACTGAACACCCTGATCCAGCTTGCGTTTCCACCACCAACAGTACCCTTACTTGATAGGCGTGATGTATACCTGAAAGTAGCGATCGACGATAAAGCGCGACAATAACTCTGACTATTTTATGTAATTTTTAATGAACAATAATAGCCATTTTAAAAGTATAAGTACAAAGTATAAGAGGCTTATATAAGAAGAAATAAAGAAAAAAGCAAACAATTCAGTCAAACATATGCTACAACGTTAGCGCTGTACTATGGTAAAGTTCAAAATAAATACATAAAGTTAAACATAACTTTCTGCTCAGCCAAAATGACCAGGAACAAATGATATATTCATGAAACCATGAATATACCCAAACTGTATCTCATGTTTAATCACTACAGAGACATCAGAGCCAGCGGTAAATGTCGGAAGGACTAGCCGAGCTAATGCTGCTCTATGCGGATACATGAGCACTGAGCGCCCGGTGATTGCCTGGAGCTTCGAAATCGGCATAGCAAATTTTCTAAATAGGCGTTCTCTTTATAAATAAACTGCAGATTTGAGTTTTAAACAACTACACTCTTGCCTGAAAAATTCTCATGACAGAATAACAGTAATATTTTGAAAATTACGCAGGTTTTTGGGCAATGACGTTTCACAAGAACGCATACTGAGAAACGGCTATTGTCTGTATGAAAATATAAAATGATAAAATACACTTATATTTTTTGCGTTTGCGCACTCTGATGTAAATAAGCTGAATACTCATGGACAGCAGAGCGGAACGGGTGAAGATGCTTTATCCTCTTGTATGAAAGCACAAGTCACGATTCTAGTCAACCAATCAACGTTCTGCAGTGAGTTTAGCTCCACCCTTTTGGTACCCTTTGCTGTGCTAGGTACCCCAACGGAAGGGTACCAAAAAAGTGGTACGGTACGGTTCGCCATTTTGGTACCATTCACAACTTCTGACAATGGAAATGGACATAATTGCGTACCGTACCGAACCGTACCGCTCGGTACGGCTATTTAAGCTTTATTGTATGTGCTCAATGGGTTTACACTTTCAGAGCATAACAATGGTCTTTAAAGGGGTCCTATTATGCTCTTTTACAAAGTCTTGATTTTGTTTTGGGGGTGTACTGGAACATGCTCTCATGCTTGGTGGTTTGAAAATTGCATTTTTTTTTTACATAATTTACATTATTACAATTACCTTTACCGGGTGTTTCAGTACTGCCCCGCCTCTTGCCAAAACACTAAGTTCCTTTGTTTGCTATATCAATTCAGACCCTGAGAATATTGAACAAGAGAATCTCGCAGAACCTTTGCACGCACGGATATTGCAAGACATATTAAAGTGGTAACATTATTGTTGTTGTTTTTTGGTTAAGTCACATTTAGATAGGATGTCAACAACAGCTTAAAATAACTGCATTTACTATGTACAGATAAGTGTTTATTGTTCTTTAATTCTAACATTATAACATGAATTGCAGTGAAACGGTTATACAGTTGAATTTATTTATACTGTAGTCCCACAGACTTTATTTGTGGCCGCATATATATGCAAATTAATTCTCTGCCAGTGGGAGGAGCTGTTTGACTGGGAGAGATCGAGGTTTCCCCGGTAACGCTGTACAAAAAGCAGAGCTCCGCTCACAAACACTGCTTTATCAGACGTTACATGCAAGATGAAATGAAAATGACATCCAAAATTTTTTGAAAACAGTCGGTTTCCATCAGAAATACAGTGATATAAAAACATCCGCACCGGGTTTCGATTTTGAAGCGTGCAGTGCTCAACCAAGCATTTTCCCTACCTGCCAACCATTCGAATTTCCGTAGGTGGGATTTATTTTTGTGATATCACAAATACAGGAAAACAACTTTGTAGTCCAAACAAGCTGTTCATTGTAGCTCTTGAAAAGGGATTTTTAAAAAACAAAATATCTCCCTTTGGAGTGGACTTTGAGATTTGTAACTTCAAACTGAGCTGGCCTGTCATGATGACAAATTGACTCTGGAGCACTCCTTCCGCATTGTCAATCTTCTTTGTGCTTGCAAGCACATAGACAGATCTGTTTTCCACAGTGAAACCAACTTAGAACTCCTTTCTGTAGAACCCATGTAAATTGGCCAAGATCATCTTTCTTCTGAAGAAAAACAGACACGGACGCAACTGGATCTATGCATGTATTGCGGATTATCTGGCCATTTTCTTGCCACGTGCCCCACTCAACTAGACTCCCGCTCCCGAGAAATTAACGTTAGTACAGAATCTTATTTACCACTTGAAAAGAGACAATTAACTGTACGAACCACCCTAGTTTGGAACAAGAGAAAAGTTACTGTTGAAGCAATTGATTCTTGGACAGCTGGGAATCTTATTAATGAAAAATTAATGACACAATTACAAATTTCTCATCCTTTGCATTCCCTCTGTTCACATTTCAGCACTAGATAAACGCTCACTCGGCTTGTGAATCATTGTTATCAGAGGTGACTATATCAAAGTAATGTCCATATAGCAGAAATGCACAGTTCTTGGATAATGCAAATCAAGCGGTTAGTAAATGACATGTATTCAAACAGAAGTGTTGAACAAGCCTAAGGTAGTTATTACATGTTGTGATCTATATTTAGATCTATATTTTGTGTGTATATTTATTCAAAGTTGGTATCTGAGGACCTTGCAGGGGTTGGCATCATTTCTTCTAAGAAATCAAGCTGTAGCCACCCATGTAGTGCTTTTCTGGTCACACACCGCCCAATCCCCTAGTTTTAAGATATCCATGGTTGGTGGCAAACAACTCCATAATCACCTTAAAAGAGGGGCAAATACTGAAATGGATCTGCCCCCACATTCATCCTGAATATGCTGACCTGAAAGAAGCCTTTAGCCGAGTTCATGCCACTCAGTTACCACCTCACAGAATATCTCTTACCTCTTACCCTCCCAAGTCCAAGATCTACTCTTTACTGCATCTCTTCCAGACACCCAGGCTATGGAAAATATATCAGTGAAGCCTTGAAGTATGGTTTCATTGGGCCTTCCACGTCTCCTGCATCCGCTGGGTTTTTTTGTGGAGAAAAAGGATGGTGGTCTTCGACCCAGCATTGATTATCGGGGTCTTAATAAGATCACCATAAAGTATTCCCATACTTTATCATTGGTACCCATGGCCTTAGGACAATTACGTGAAGTCATGTTTTTCACTAAATTGAAATTAAGCAATGTGTATAATCTGACTTGAATTTGTGAGGGGTATGAGTGGAAAAGGTCTTTCAGCACACATTGGGGTCACTATAAATATCAGGTCATGCCTTTTGGCCTCTCTAACTCACCATCAGTCTTCCATGCTTTTATGAATGACATCTTCAGAGACATGATAAGAAAGTTCATTATGGTGCATAATGTACCCATGTCAAGCACATCCACATGGTCTTAACTCATCTCAGGGAGAACCACTTGTATGCCAAGGCAGAGAAATGTTCTACAGATCATCATCACATTTCTAGGATATGTCATTGGACTCAAAGGCATAGCAATGGACCAGTCTAAGGATCAGGCTGTCCTGAACTGACCCACAACCAGAATTGTAAAGCAGCTACAAAGGTGTCTAGGCTATGCAAATATTTATCAGAGATTTATACACAATTTCAGCAGTCTGTATTCTTCTCCAAGGCAAACCTCACAAGCTTCAGTGGTCTGAAGATGTGCAACATCCATTAAGGGATTTAAAGCACCTCTTTACCTCAGCACCTATTCTCAAGCATCCTGACCCTGAGCTGCCATTTGTGGTGGAGGTGGATGCATCAGAGAGTGAAATTAGTGCCATTCTGGCCCAACACCAAGAACCTGCTAACAAACTTTTCCGCTTGGGTGTTCTTTTCTCATAAACCGACCCTCTCTGAATGCAATACCCTTTCTAAATACTCTTTTTTTTGGTGTTATCTGATCACAGAAACCTTAGGTATATCCTGAGCCCCAAGGCACTGAATTCACATCAGGCACGATGGGCCTTGCTCTTCTCATGTTTCAAGTTCAATCTTCCTTTTGGGCCTGGCTGCAAGAACATCAAGGCTGATGCCCTGTCCTAGCTGCCTGACAGCCCACCCATCATATCACCTTCCATAATCCTACCTCACCAATAATGTATACATTCCCCTGAACTTATGGAGTCAACTGATTCAATGGATCCATTCCACACACAGTTTAGGTCACCGGTAAATTTTTCGCACCATAGCTCTGGCACAGAATTGATTTTGGTGGTCGTTTTTGTCCTCAGACATCTTCAGTTATGTTAGGTGCTGCTTGGATTTCATGACTGACCTGCCACAAACCTGAGGTAACACAATAATTTTCACAATCATAAGGAGTTTTCACACCGGAGGAATCTTTATATAGTTCCTAAAGGCGGAAATACCTGCTTTTTGGCATGTTCATAACACAGAAACTAGGAACGTATTTAGTTCTAGGAACTCTGTTTGGGGGAACTAATTTAGCTCCTACTTCAGAGTAGGGTCTAAAACAGTTCTATTGGAATTACCTGTGACATAAGCACTTAATTTGTAAGTTTATGTAATTGAAAATCATGGACACTTATTACCCACAAACAGTGGTAATTAATCTAATACAGCTATATTATTGTCTTTAGCCTCTGGATGAGACCAGTCAAATGAGTGACCTACCAGTGAAGGTGATTCACGTGGACAGTGGGAAGATCCTCACCGGCATGGATGCTCCTAAAGCTGGACAACTTGATACCTGGCTGGAGATGAATCCTGGGTGAGTGAGACATACTTTAGTGATCTCCTTCTTTTCAAATATGATTTTTCTCAGTACTTGAGTATCTACTACTGAAAAGGGTTGGAGAAGCACACCATAAACACTTAATATGCGGTATTTATTATTTACATATATCTAAAGCAGCAGGTTTTAAAGTGTCTGAGTGCTATTTTGTTCATTTTCTGTAGGTACGAGGTGGCCCCACGGTCTGATAGTGAAGACAGCGGCTCGGAGGAGGAAGAGGTATGGCTGTTCAACAGCTCTCATATCTGTGTTTCTGTTCAGTGTATCTTGCACAGCAAGGGCTGTACATGCACTTGAAGTGGAAAAACTCTCCTGTTTGTGTGTTCACGGCCTTGATGTCAGCATCTAGGCATCATCAAAATAAGATTAATGGCTAGTTTATCATGCGATACTGTTTTTATGCCCTGATACAGATAACAAATGTTTGTCTTTATTAGAGCCCGAACGATATATAATTTTGCCGATTTTGTCAGCCGATATGAGCCTGTCACAGATATATCGGTATCGGTGAATATGCCGCTGATATGAACGTTTTTTTACAGAACAAACAATGCAGATGAAATGCTTCTAAGTGGTGTAATTACTTAGTTTGTCCAGCATAGTTTGGCGACCCAGGTCACTGTAGAGATGCGCGGATGAGCTCAAATTTCACCCGAGTCCGCTGATTCAGATGATCCACCCGCCACCCACCTGCACCTATATTTGAACGTCACATTACAATGATTCTAATTCTTAGTTTTGCATGATGATATGCTAAATGGATGGTTAATTTTTAACCAAAAAAGTCAGCAGAGTTTGTCAGTACAGTCAGTAACATAGCAGATTGAAAAGTTAGTATCTTTCTGCAGTCCAATAGATGGCAGTGCGGTGGTGGCTTGAGTCTGTTGAATGGTGATTTAACGCTACATTGTCACCTAGTTGGTGAGACGCAATGCTATAAAGTAAATTTCCCGTCTTTTACTCTCACAATGAGTTTATCATACTCCGCGATGCAGAAAACACAGACGGAAGCACGGAATCCAGTCATAAAAACGGGATTTACTGTATAATGTGGAATTTCACGGAATATGTCTCATTTTTGATGAATAAATAAAAAACAGATCAGTACACTTAAATGAAATTGCGATATAGTGTCTGTGAATATTAAACTGCAAAAACACTATTTAAATACGAATCCTCATGTAACTTGATGTTCTGCAAGTTCATTTGATTACCAGAAAGTACACAACACATAATTTGTGGGAAAAAAAATTATTCATTATTATTATTTATTCATTTTAGATGTTTACATTTGGAAAAGCTGTGCTTCCAGCATAAACCTGCCCCTGTTGGCAGCCCTACACAGTTACCTTGTTTATTTTCTTTATTCAAGTTATATTATATATTTATTGTACTATTTGTGTTTTAAAGTTATTTATAATAAGTGAAGTGAAGTTTACTGTTAAGTGCACTGATGTCAGACTCATTTTGGATAATAAAGTTTATTGTTAAATTGTAAATACCCTGCCTCCATTACATATTTTTGTCACATCATTATAAGTGTTTGCTCACCACATTTGAGTTGAAAATGTGTTGATGTATATGTATTGTGTTTATGTATAGACTGCATTCTACATACTTCCCATTCATGTGTCCAAACTTTTGAGTGGTACTGTACTATAATATACACATAAATAATACCGGTAGCTGATATATCGATATCTGACTTTTTTACTCCCTAATATTAGTATCGCCCCCAAACATCCATATCAGTGAGGGTGTAACATAAATGACATGAAAACAATGCTTCTTCAGTTGCCATCTCAACTGTAAATTACCAACATCTCTGTGAGGCAAAAGAAGAGTGAATTTCATTTAGCTGCTGTCTTTTCCCTCAGGTTCTTTGTCTAGCAGCGTTCAGACGGAGCCTGGCATGACCCGTCCAGCCCTGAACTGGCCTTGCTCTGCCAAATAAGTACAGTGTTTTCTTAGGTTTGCATAGGAGGTTTGAGGTTTATCAGGAGTTTCAGCTCCAGTGAAGAATCCTTTACTGCCCTCTCCAGGAAGACTTCAGGGTGATTCCTGTGGACAGAGGGGTCTAGTAACCATTTGACCGGCTCGAGGGATCATTCACCTCTGCACCTATGATTGCTCATAGTCTCAAAGGACCAGGATGGACAAGAAGATTGATTCATTCTTGTGCCTCATGTTTGTTTAGACTAACACCCGGCAAAAAGAAAGTATGATATTGTAACCAGGAGTTAGTTGTCGGTGGTGAAGGAATGAGTCACTGGCTGGAAAGGGCTACACATTTGTGACCCTGGACCACAAAACCAGTTATAAGGGTCTTTTTTTAAAATTTGATATTTATATGTCACCTGACTGCTGAATAAATGAGTTTTCCATTGATGTATGGTTTGATATGATAGGACAATATTTAGCTAAGATACAACTATTTGAAAATCTGGAATCTGAATTAAAAAAATAAAAATAAAAAGTTGTCCAAATGAAGGTCTTAGCAATGCATATTACTAATTAAAAAAAATAAGTTTTGATATATTTAC
>JAUZSZ010000143.1:2327900-2338910 GCA_034780575.1 Labeobarbus marequensis
TCATTCATTCATTCATTCATTCATTCATTCATTCATTCATTCATTCATTCATTCATTCATTCATTCATTCATTTATTCATTCAGTTTTGGTGTGACCCAGCCCTGTGTTTTTCTACTTTTCCTTACTATGTTAGTGAATATACACTATTACTGTAGATAAAAACAAAATAGGTGGAGGAAAAAAACGGTCTACAAGTATAAAATTATTATTATTATTATTATTATTATTATTAATAATAATAATAATAATAATAAACTATAGTTAGCAAATGCATTTTGGATTTTAGTTAAAAAAAAAACTGTATTATTTAATGGTCAAATTAAGAACTGGAAGTGGCCCAAGAATATGCATTGTATTACCATCATTTTACTCTTCAAGTAAAAGTGTGTCACTTTATCTTATTATGCCTCATGTTTGTCAGCAAGGGATGATATTTAAGGCCAACCTTGTTACTAAGGATTTGGTTCAAACCTTATCACTGAAAAGTGCATTCTTTCTAAGAAGCACTGAGTTTGGAGGCTGGTTAACAATCAACCCAGTTACCATTCTTAAAGGAATAGTTCACCCAAAAATTAAAATTTGCTGTAAATGTCCCCACCCTCAGGCCATTCAAGATGTAGATTAGTTTGTTTTTCATCAGATTTGGAGAAATGTAGCATTGCATCACTGTCTCAGCAATGGATCATCTGCAGTGAACGGGTGCCGTCAGAATGAGAGTCCAAACAGCTGATAAAAACATCATAAGAATCCACACCACTCCAGTCCATCAATGAAAATCTTGAGAAGAGCAAAGGTTTCATTTTAAAGTGAAATGTTCCTTTAAAGCTTAATTGTGTCACAAAAGATATTGAAAAGAACAAATTTAGATTAATATAGCATTTGTTGAGATGGTATCATCAAAATCATAGCTTCATAGTATGACTCCCAATTGAACAATTCCTTAACATATATTGATTATAACATTTTAAAACTACTCAGTTGATTTAACTGCTCAGTAAAATTAGCTGTTGTGGTGTAAAACATGTCTAACAGGTAACTGACATTGTCTACAGCAGTAAACAGTGAGCGGGGTCACGGGTCAGCAGTGACTGAATAACTAACATATCGCGACTTACACCTGGATCAGTTTCACAGGTACAGGTCAATGGCATTTGAACACAGAATTCTTTAAGCTGCAGGTACAGGATGAGAGCAGCCCTTTAAAATCTCTTTACACACACGCACACATGTCCAAAGGAACATGTCAGAACACAGTAGTGATAAGCACACACACCAGACAGGTGCTATTTGCTTGCCTAATAGATGCCACATTATTCCAGTCTACCCTTGAGCTGTGGGCAAGATCACGGGCTGACGGAGCGCTTTCAGAGAGAGGTCATGCGTGCTGTCCTCCTGAGTTATTTACCTCTTTATATATTTATTAGCATATTTACCACATCTCTGGATGATGTGTGTGGAGGAACAATAGTCTGAAAATTGAGACTGCGAATGAGCCAGGAGTGGTTCACACTTTAAGATCACACTTTGAATGTTTTCTCAAATCTTCATATTTCTGAAGTCTCATATCATTAAAATCTCATGACAATATCATCACAAAATCAAATAATAACAATAATAATAATAATAACAGTAATAATAATAATAATAATAATAATACATTTATATTTAAGAAAGCAAAGCCTATTTTATTGCAACAATTTAGTTAATTGATGTACTAGTAGGTTTTTTTTAATGTTATTTGATGCTTTTTTAGCACAAATTCATAGAGACCTTCGACACAGAATGTGTTTTTGGAATCCACCGCAATGTTTTTCCATTGTTTCTCTGTGTAAATGATATAGATGGAACTGGAAGTTATTTGTGACACTGGACCACAAAACCAGTCTTAAGTGTCAATTTTTCGAAACTGAGATTTAGACATCATCTGAAAGCTGAATTAATTGTCCGAAATACAACTATTTGAAAATCTGGAATCTGAGGGTGCAAAAAAATCTAAATATTAAGAAAATCGCCTTTAAAGTTGTCCAAATGAAGCTCTCAGCAACGTATATTACTAATTCAAAATTAAGTTTTGATATATTTACGGTAGGAAATTTACAAAATATCTTCACGGAACATAATCTTTACTTAATATCCTAGTGATTTTTGGCATAAAAAAATAATAATAATTATGATCCATACAGTGTATTTTTGGCTATTGCTACAAATATACGCATGCTACTTAAGACTGGTTTTGTGGTCCAGGGTCACATATGAGAAAAAATAATGCATTTTTTGGAACAATCAAGCATGAAAACCTATTCTAGTATACCCCAAAACCAAATCAAGACTTTGTAAAAGGGCATAATAGGACCCCTTTAATAAACTCCTGCTTGACTCTAGCAAAACATTGCCAGAGTATGCTGTACAGGCCTAATATGGTTTCCAATAATGCAATGCACTACTACTGACCTTCTGTTTCCAGTGTGATGAATGAACAGCAAGTAATTAGCAATCTTCATGATTCTTTCCAAACTCATTAGCCCCTTTTACACATTAAACCTGCAAAATTACCATAAAATTACCAGATTTACTTTTCTGGTAAATGCAGTATAGGTGAAGCGGGAGTGGCGAGGGAGGCCGGCAGAGCCTGAAAGCTCATGCTGGAGCCGAAGGAGCAAGGAGCCAAGGTAGTCTTCCAGGAGACGGATGTTTTGCTGGATGGAAAGCAGCTGGAAGGAGAGGTGAGGTGGGAATCTAAATGCAACAGAAATCACAAAGCCATCCTATACGTATGTTGAAACAGACATTGAACAAAATGTGTATACCAGGACTATTAATACTCAGGGCTTTTGCACTGGGTAGTTCTAGGAACAAGGCACCTCGGCAGTTCCTCAAAAATTATCATGTTAACGCATGCAATTAATTTTTCCAGTTAAATGCATTAAAAATATTTAACACAGTTAATGCAGGGGCAGGGCTAGGGTTGGCCACCCCACTCACAACTGCTGCTTCTGTCTCTTTTTTCTTGACAAGAATTGTATTTATTTTGTTGTAGAACGTCTTTATGATCACATCAAACAGGAGACTTTTCATATGTGCATTCCACTTAGCCTCGTCGCCAGGTACTAGTCAAAAGACTGTAGAAACAGTACAGGTGACGAGAAGCTTCAGTAGATCATATGCCATATGTCAGTAAAAACTAACTTTTCTGTCCTGTCTGCCATTATACTGTGCTCGTAGCATGTACGCACTGTAGCCTGTATAATTTCATATTAAAGCGCAAATTAAACTGTGTGTCAGATCTGCGTCACATTCAGCAACGGCAGCTCTTAAAGTAATAGCAGCCAAATAACCTAAAAACCTAGTAACCTAATAAAGCTGCTGTGATGTCTGATCATCAAAGAAATGAAAAAAGAAAATCAATAACTTAAAATCAATAAACTAGCTTTCAAGATTCATCTGCATTTAATTTAGAATTTAGTGTTTGATAACTTAATCCAATTTCTATATTTCCTGTATATTTTCTGTATATTTCTTTCTTGCAAAAGGGTACAGGTAAATGTGACATTTATTATAATGGGTTTATATGATTTTTTAAAGTTCACTTAATTTAGAAGCTATTTTTTAATGTCTAATAAATGTTAAAATTAATAGCTCTCAATTATATTGTAATGTTAGTATAGTCAACATTATATATAGTCAGTGGTTAAATATTAGGAAAAAAGAACAAAGAACAATTTCCTAGAGACATAAGTAATATTGGTATCAGTGATACTGGCCTTCAGTCATAAAAAAAAGATGCCATTAAAAATATATATTGTGTTAATGTTGTTTCTACATTAATTACATTAATTTGAAGATTGAATGTGAAATTATTGCAATATAAATGTATATTCAAAAACTTTAATGTTAGGTGGGAATAATCACGATAAATTTCAGGAAAAATGTGATTAATTAGTTAATTTTTTTAATCGACTGACAGCACAAATTTTTACCCAAAATAGGGTGACATGAGCAGCAATGTATGCTTCCTTCTACTTGTTTTCATAAGAATAAGGTTTATTTCTAATGCAATGCTAATTGATATAGAATTTATTATACAGTGAGTTCGGAGTAATTTCAATGTTATTAAATGTGCTCTTTTGCTGGACAACAGGTTTATAAATGCTTCTCGTTACAAGTTTCTTTTTCAAATGCATGTTATAACTGACTCAAACTCACAGTGCTTCCAGAGAGACAGAGCAGCATTGTGAAACATGCAATGCATATATTATTTAATTAAAACTCACGATTTTGGTTTTATTTCTATTTCCCTAAATCAGTGTATAGAGCACTTACATCACTGGTAGCTCCTATTGTGCTGGGTTAGAGCCTACCCTCAAGAAAATTAGTTGTAGGATCTTTGCGAAAGTCCCTACTAAATGGATAAATTAACAAGTCACAGGTGAACATAATCTGTAACCATAGTACCAAAGGACATAATCAGAAAACAAGGAACACAACAAACAGGAATTAAACACAGGAACCAAAGGAAACAGAAAATACATGTCTACATAAAAGTACTCAAACACAAACATACTGTGACAATTAATACAGTGCATTAATACACAGTCATTCATGAAACACTAGCAGAACAATCAATGGCTATGGTTGACTTTTATTAACCTAGAGGGAAAACAACAACAGCAGCCTGAATAAATTACATCTTTTTTAACGATCTGTGGTCATCTTTCTCTCCTTTTGTAACAAGACTGACTCATACGCCAAACTGAATGAACAACATGCCTCCTCTCGTTCAGGTCAGCATATCTTCATTTGTGTGTTTAAGAAATAAAATCTTCTTGGATGTTGCTAAAACTAATACGACACACAGATCAGCTGCAGAGCAAGGAAAGACAATTTCATTATTGAGTTGAATCCTGTTGGCAGGCTCAGCGACGGCAATGAAAGGCATGCCGGTTCAATACCCTCTTCAGAAAGCAGGCTTAATCAGACATCTGCCGAATAAATAACACTCTCATAAAGGCTATTTTGCAGCACTCAAAACAAACCGTGCATTAAATACAACCTGAGCTATAAAAGCAGAGAGCAACAGGTGCCTAGAAATCCTTTTTTAAAAGAATATTGCTGGCTCTCGTTCACCAAGTAGCTGCGCACGCAACTCAATCAATGAAAGGGCCATTAAGCTTAACAAACCTGCAGAATCTATAAACTCTCCATTGACTCTTGAAAATAAATAAAAGCACAACTGGAGTAACAGCTAGGAAACATTTACTTATGCATATACTGTACGTGTGACAGTTTGAGGCACTAAAAATAACCCTGGAGCTTGTCAGTATGGTCTAATCAACCCTAGATGTGGTAGTTCATAAACCACCTGTGATACTATACACAACACACAATAGTCTTTGGTTCAAACTCTAATCACATACACCTGCTGTAATAATCAAGTCATCTTGAAGGCCTTGATTAGCAGGTTCATGTGGGTTTCATAGGGTTGGTGCTGAACTCTCCAGGATGTGGACCTCCAGAAATGCAATTGAATAACAGTTATATGTTATATTCTCAGTGGTGCACACATTTTTGACATAGTTTTTTTTTTTTTTTCCCATACAACCACAGTTATAGTGATCAGGGGCCGTCAAGTTCCAGAAGGACAAAAAACATTTAAAAAGGCTGTGCTGCTACTGTAAAAAAGTAACAATATATTTTCCAGTTTACAAAACCTTTTGAGGCTCAATTACTAAGAAATGTAATTACTGCATAACAACCAATGTCAGACCAACTGAATTTCCCCAAATGTTGTCCTATCAAGCACTGCAGCACGAAGGAATTATCCACTTACTGTTGTTTTATTGTTTTGCTGCTTGCTGACTTCATTTAAACTTTTTTTTGTCATTGTTATATTCTGATGTAAAGAACTCCTCTTTCTCTATGTGCTGATTGTCATCGTTCTTGAGGGTTTTTTTGTGTCGACAGTATGTTCAGCCATTTAAAACTATATCATGTAGGTTTAAATCCTACATTTGTGTTGTAGGATGATTGTTCATTCACAAACAAGGATAGTGGAGTTAGCATATTAAGTGCCCTTAATGCTTTCAGTGTTTTCACTGGTGTACAGTAGGAGGCACTATTAAGCATCTTCTAAAAGAGTATTGAACATTCTGGATCAAAAAACGGGAAAGAAGTAGCAGAAACAAGCGACTGTGTATGTAAGCAGATGCATATATAAAATAATGCAGTCATGAAACATTAATCATTATGTAAATCAAAACTGTCTAATGTTTCCGAATGAAATAGTTATCAGGAAGTGAAATAGGACTGTGTAAGGTTTTAGATGTGTCGATAGAAGTGATCTATTCCATCTGTATTTTGATTATCGCTATGAATCTGATCCAGACATAGTCTTTTACAAAAAATTTGATTTTGTCAGCTTTTTGTTCAAAATGTTGCTTTTTTTCATGAAACTTACCCACATTCAAGTGGTAATAAAAAAAATTAAAAAAAAAAGATTGCATGAGCTATAATAAAAGTTTTTGTTTGTTTGTTTGTTTGTTTGTTTGTTTGTTTGTTTGTTTGTTTGTTTGATTGATTGTTTGTTTAAAAGCAGAGGCTATGTTCTTTCTTTTGACGTATTGCATGTTCAGATATTCATGCAACTAAATATTCTGGGTGCCATTAAACTTTTGTGAAAATAATCAAAAATGCTGACGGTGGCTGGCAACATGAAAAAAAAAAGCTGGCGGGGTAAGAGTTAAAATAATATATACAGCTATCAAAACAGTAAATTACTGTATTGTGCTACTAAATGAAAATTAGCTGAACAAGAAATCTGTTGTTGCCTTGATGATTTTATTGGCTAAAAGAGGCATAGAATTTAGTGAATAAACAAATTCAAACTGACAAAGCGAATACAATTATTAAAACGTCTCGGGTTACTTACATAACCCATGTTCTCTGAGTGGGTAACGAGACATTGCTGCAGATTGCTCATTGCAGGTGCGCCAGATTGCTCACTCTACCGACTGGCTACTTTCTGGGGGCTGGGCGCTCCCTGGTGGACGAGGCAGTGGCTGGCTCATGCGCATGCTGTGGCATGAACTGCTTAAACGTTGCCGACTGCATTTTTGCAGCTCTAAACTTATCGACGATTACGTTAACTGCATCATCGAATAAGCCAGAGCTGGAGATCGGGGCATCTCCTTCTCCCTGATCTCCGTAAGATTCAGCCACAGGTGACGCTCAGTCTCCACTAAACCTGCCATACTGCATCCAGCTGCCTGCACTGTGTGCATAGTAGCACGAAGGGCCAGGTCTGTAGCCCTACGAAGCTCTGTAACAGCTTCGGGGGTCACACCATCCCCCTCGTCCTTCTCCTTCAGTACCTCCGCTTGGTAGGCCTGAAGGATGGCCATGGTGTGGAGAGCCGCACCTGCCTGTACCGCCGTAATGTAGGACTTACCGATCAAAGCGGAAGTGGTCCTACAAGGCTTAGATGGGAGGAGAGGGCGGGACTTCCACGAGGGGGGCAGAAATTTGGAGAGAGGTGTGCAGCAAGCATGTCCTCAACCACCGGGATTGCAGTGTACCTCTGCTCTACAGAACCAACAAGGTCGGTGAAGTCAGTGGCCGCTGCATTAGTGAGACAGGAGGAGAAAGGCTGCTTCCAGGACCTGGAAATCTCATGATGCAGGTCAGGGAAGAAAGCGTTAAAAACGAAAAACAAAACTAAAGCGTTGTCGAGAAATGGGCCAGAAAAACCTCAAGAAGCGAACACTTCTGAAGAGAGGAAAATCTGAGGGGTAAGATGGCGCGAGCGCGGGTATATGTCAATTATGTGTGATGTAGGAGCGGTATCTTGCACCAACAGCCAATGAATTGGCATGATTTAGCATGATTCTATACAGGCTTCAGACAATCATAACACCAGGGGGTGTTCCCATTGCGTCATAGCTTTGCAGCATTGAGTGAACCTATGAAAGAGAACAACAGTTGAGAGGACCTAAAATTCTGAATTCTCAACAATTTATTTTTTACAGTGCTTGACTCATGTCAAGTCTTCTGAAGCCATACAAATCCAAATTTTCCATTTGTGTCTTAAAATTTTGGTAGAAATCTCTCACTTTATAATATGGCCTTAACTACTATGTACTTACATTTAAATTAATCAGTTGGTAGAATGCACTTATTGTGTACATAAATGTTTTTACATTGTACTTATGTTTAAAAAAATACCAGCATGTAATTACATCTGTCATTAATTTCTGTAATTACATTTATAATTACACTGTTGATTCCTCCCTTACACCTTAACCCACCCTTAAACCTACCCATACCACCAAACCTGTCCATAACCTTACCCGTATCCCACCTCAATAGCAGCAGAAGTATTTTGCAATACAATATGAACACAATAAGTACATTGTACTTATTTTTTGATGTAAGTACATAGTAGTTAAGGCTACGTAATATAAAGTGAGACCCACTACTAGATATGAGTATTTTTCCACATCACAGTCTCATTTGAAAGAGTTTTACTGCATTGCTTCTGCCATGTGTCCGTATAAAGAGTGCTTGTGTGGGTCATGTTTGTGAGGTGTTAACCCGAGTCTGACTCAACACTCTCAGTCTTTCCACTGGATTATTTTCCTCTAATTACTAGTCTTCAAGTAAACACAAAAATTAAATATCAGTCACAGCCTTGAGCACGCAATTCGGCATCAGCTCCTAGTTGCTTTACTTAGGCTTGTTCTCCTTGCTATGTTTAATTGGTTGTCATGACGAACTTCACATGCAGCATCTAGGGAGGGAAATCGCAAAAGCTACCATGACAAAAGAAGATCAGAACAGCCAAGAAAACCAACTCTGCCACATCGAGACGTGCCACGTCAGCCAACCGCTGCTCAAGAAGATAGGATTGTGTTTGTTTTGGTCCTGTTAAATTCAAGATTCAAGATTAATTTCAAGCCAGCTGGGCTTGTGGATGTTCGGACACTTGTCACAGATGAAGAACGGCTCTCATTGTGACCGGTCTTCAGCTGTGATGGATAAGTGTGATTTCATCTGACAGATGCCACCTGATGTTTCTGCAGTGTGTGAAGAGTATAGAGTCAAAAAAAAAAAAATCAGTATAGGTAGCCCACATAATAAATAATTTTAAAAACAAAAAGGAAACTAGAATAAAATATATAAATAAATATAAAACAATGGAAAGCATCTTTTATTTATTTGTAAACAGTAGAGTGGTTTTGTTCTTTCTTGCAGCATAAAAGAGGCAGAAGCATCTATTAGGCTGCATTTGCACTGCAAGACCTGATGCACAGATCTAAAATTTTGACACAAATCAGATTTACAGTCACTCAAAACATAGCTTACTGTGTTTGCTTGCTAAGACACTGATGCCATGGCCAAGAAGTCCATTTGATCATTTATGATGCACACATTCACATGCAGACGAACAAAAGCATCCGCTTGTCAGATGCTTTTGAAAAGCAAATCGAGTGAATTTGATACAAAATTATTATATTTTTAACCATTTTTGTATTGACTTAGTAATGAAGTACCATAGGCATAGCAAATTATACTTTTTTTAAAATTAGAATTATATTTATTATTATGACTTTAATTATCTATGAGTTGCTGCTTATGCAGAGCTTTCCGAATGACTTTCTGTTATAAGTCTGTGGTGGTGATGGTCAGTGAGCAAGTAATTGCAATTTCTGCTCTAGTAATGTCTACCAATGATCAGTGCACAGCTATGCCTGCTTAACTGTCAGAGATAAGACACAACTGCAGAGTTGAATCATTAATGGTGAGTAAACAGATCAGCAGATGAACTTATTTGCAGGTCAGACAACAGACGGAGCAAACACAGGATCTCACATGAGAAATAATCTACTATGAAGGAGAATGAACAAGGGGGATAAATCATTCTTAGCATTAATCTGAACTGCAAGTGCATTCAAGTACTTTGTGTAGCTAAAACACAATTAAATTGCAAAAAAAAATTAAAATCAGAATCTTTAACTCTTACAGTAGCATGCTAAACAGCTATCAATAGCACAAGCACCCATGCATGCATGATTAACAGATTGCACTGTAGTGTCATTACTTTAAATGAGGTGAATTCAGGTTAACTGGGATGTTTTTGTTGCTTTGGGAATTCATCTTAAAGCAAAATATGGTCTTTATATTTTTGGCCCATCCTCAACCTAACCACAGGCTCATTTACCTCACAATATTACAGCAATTCATATTGCTATGACTTTATTCACATAACATAGACTTTATTGTCAAAATACTGCAACTTTAATGCCATAATGCTATGACTTTATTCCCAAAATATCATAACTTTAATCTCGTAATCTTGGATTTTTTTTTTTTTTGTTAGATATTAAATATCATAGGTATTAATCTACAAAAATGTACATAAAACAACGCTTAATTTCAGCTCTTCTCCTTTAACACTCATTCATAACTTATTCAGTTTGAGTTTTGCTTAATATAATTAGTTATTGACTTCACATAACTTTTTTCTAATAAGTAATGAACTTGTAGTATTTGAATAAAATGAACAATTTTCAAAAAAATCAATCTACTGTATGATGGCTTATGAATATTGCATTATTCAGACGGTAATTGTTTCTCATGGGGACATAAGCTAATTTTAACACTACAGGGTCTAGGCAGTGATTTTATTGCTGTCCAAATCCAGAATGTCAGGGTTTTTCTCCCATCACCTGTGTAAAAAATCACGGCCAAACTGCCTACAGTTTTTCAACAAACACCAAGAGTGTTCATTATCAAAATACAGTTATATAAACCAATTAGTTGAAGTAGCCAGGTCAGCTGTTGACCTTGTGAAAATAAGAGGTTGTGTTAACCAGTGTTGGGAGTAATGCGTTACAAAAGTAATACATTACAGTAACGGATTACTTTTTGCTGTAACGTAGTAGTGTAAGGCATTACTAATCAATTTTCAGTAATATTTTACTCGGTACATGTTCAGTAACGCTTGCGTTACAACA
>JAUZSZ010000143.1:2391102-2401176 GCA_034780575.1 Labeobarbus marequensis
CAAATAAGAAAAAGTAACAAACTAAAAGTCAAAACTCTGTAAATACTTTATAAACACACATTTAAGAAAACAAAGAAATTAAATAAAAACTACAAATGCATACATTTCAAAACTAAACATTTAAATGAAAACAAAAAATAAAGCTAATAACAATTCAAAATATTAAAACAACAAAAGGTATGAGTATAATGATTTTAACATAACACTAAGCCAAACACCCATTTATGTATTATTTCATTTCCATGTAGTATGTTGAAGTACAAAAATAACTCAAATTAAATAAAACTGAAACTTAATAAAAAATCTATACAGACATAATAATACAAATCAAACTACATTAGTTTATCAGCCAAACACACATGCTAACATAGTAAGAAATGGTTATAAAAACTGAAACAGAAGTGAAACAAGTAGTAGGAAAGAGGAAAAATTAAAAGTGATACTTATTTGTATATAATAAATATACACAGTGTATTTAGATAAATATACACAGTATAATAAGTGTTATTTATTTATTTATTTTTATTTTATTTATTTATTTATTTATTTTCAGTGCAGTGAATTTGTATGACCAGCTTGAGCATGAGCAAAATCTGTATGTGGAACTTTTTCGATCTCATGTGAAACTCTTTACAGCTTGGATTTATATTGAAATGACAAAATTTCACCCACAAAATTTCCCTGAACAACGGTAAATGTGATGCACCTTTAAGGCCTCAATATACTTCAAAGCAAACTTGAAGAACAAACTGTTGTGATGTCATTTTGAACAAAATCTGGCCAAAATGAAGTTCGTTTCAGGAGTTTGACACAGTTTTCTGTAAAAGTTTACACCTTCAAACTTACAAAGTTAGAGTTACAAAGTGAGAATTGCAGGGTATAAACTCACATTTGCAAGAAATAATGTCAGAATTGCGAGATAAAAATTCTGACCTTTTTTCTCAGATTTGTGAGATTAAACGTCCAATTGCGAGTTCTAAAGTCCGATTCTGAGGACAAGAAGACTGACTGACTTTTTTTTCCAGAATTTTATATCTCACAATTCTGACTTAATTTCTCAGAACTGCAAGTTTCTAGCTTGCAATTGTGCCTTTATAACAAGCAATTGAGAGTTTATATCTCGCAATTCTGAGAAAAAAAAAATCAGAATTGCAAAATGTAAACTTTCAATTGTGAGATAAAAAAGTTGCAATTACTTTTTATTTATTTATTTATTCTTTGTGTGTTATTTAGTGGTGGAAACAGGCTTCCACACTGGGCTTCGCCCTCTTTGAAGTGGAAATCTTCTCCGGTTCATTTCCTCTGTTTATTCCATCGAGGCTGGACACACGTGAGTAAAAACATAAACACTGGAGAGCAGCATTATAGTAGAAATTTAAGTTATAATTTTAACTGAAAGAGTCACTGATTTTTCATGTTTAAGACTGTAAATCTGCTTGGATTAAAGCAAACTAATGTTTAAGTGATATATAAACATAATATAAACATAGACGTAGAGCTTGCCATATCAACATCATCAGATGCTTTCTTAACTGCTGTTTTCTCACCACTGTCCTGTTTGTTGTGTGTTTATTTTTTTGTACAAATTCACACGATTTGTGAAAAATCTTACATATTTTATGAGGAATTCGTACGAAGGACTAAACCTAAACCCTTCCCCCTAAACTTAACTATCACAGAAATTGTACAAAATAATTAGCTTTATACATAAACAAATCTCATTTAGATGTGTGTGCATGTTTTCCTCCACATTATTTTAAAGCTCCACTGAACCAAGCCATCATAGAATAAATTATCTAAAACATCACACGCAACATTTCTGTTGGCTCTTGTTCATGTTCCTGAATGTGAGTATGTATCTTCATCTGGCGTTAGTGTGGCTCTTCTCAGGTTCGCCTGAGGTGAGAGAGCCCAGGCCAGAGCGTGGCTTAAAAACTTCACTTTGACTTCATTAGGCAAATCCATCCACCAATACTAATAGCATTAAAGGCGGGTAGGTGAAAGCAGTGCTGACAAATGAAAGAGTTACTGATTAGATCATCTTTCTCTCTCTTTCATCAAAACATACACCCTCTCTCAGCGGGAGAGGCCCAGTGCTCTCCAGCCATGTGTCTAATCTGGTTTGTTTCACCATAATCATGTCAATGTCACTCTCAATAAGACAGAAGCAACAAGCAGCAAATAACTGCAGCGCTCAGGGAATCTGCACCTCTGCCTTTGTCTTTAAAATGACCTAGTGAAAAAAATACACCCCTTCCTCTTGTTTTCCTCTTGTCTTTTATTGTCCCCCATAGTGCCATCTTTCAGCAATCTGTCAAGTTTATCTTTCTCAGATGGGGTAGGCTTTGAGAAAATGAGCTTTGTTCAGAAAATTGAATTTATTGTATAATGTCATGGAATTTGGCAAATTTTGGAGGGTGAGTAATTTAAAGGCCTGGGAATTGCTGTTTTCAAATTTCATGGCTTTTGTAGGTTTTTCGTGACCGTACGAACCCTAATAAAAGCAACTGATGCACACTGTTAATCACTAAAGATTGGTCCACTAATGTGATTGCATGAATGCTCCATTACCTCTCCCTCCTCTAATCCGTTACCCCGCTTTGCTCCAGGACCTTGCAATTTACAAATTAAGCACTGGACATTACTATTACATGGCATACTGTAGATGATTGCTTTCTTTTCACATCAGCATCCAATGAGCTTGCTGAGCTTGCTGCACTAAAATACTAGGCTAGTGCTTGCTGTGGAGCAGTTGTAGCACACTTCAGAAACCCACCTCCTTCCCAGCTCCACCTGTATAGGTCTGCTACGGGATAATTTCATGTATGCTGTATGGGGGTTATTTCATATCTGTTATATGTGCAGCAGCAGTATTTCTTACATGCTCACAGCAGCATATCTGTGGATGTATTGGCAGTAGCAAGTTTCGGTACTTGCTCTGCCGCAGCAGCAGCAGCGTTGCAGATCTATTCTGCCAAGACCAATCACATTAACATTGCCATTTATATTACTATACTGAACTCTCAGAGAGATGTCATGACATAAATGTATTTAAGTTAACTCAGGGATATTAAATAATGTTTACCTTTAAAACTAGTTAATTTAGATGTTAACATTTTTAGGTTACCTACTTTTTAGTGTATATTGCCGTGACAATTTCACTTGGGAAAATTTGCAGAACAACAAATTGATAGCATTTCATTTCATTTCATTGCATTTTTAAGGACTTCAAATTTGATTACCATTACTTTGCATTTTGATGATACATTTGTATTAAATTACAGTCTACTGATACTGTAATAACTGCTATTGACATGCATTTACAAAGTTACTTATATTTATTCGAATATAATCATAATAAAGCTTTATTAAAACAGACGATAACAAGACTTTAAGAAACAGTAAACAAAATTTGATGGAAAACAAATCATGGGGCTCTATTTGAGTCATTCTAGCTATAAACATGACGGATGGCCACAGTAACATCAGCTCTGTTCCTCATTGACTCTGCACACCCTCATTCTCTCTATCACTGCATCTACTGCCTGAGCAGCAGGTTATGATGTTGACCAGCTCAAGGCGGGTTCACATGGAGGCTCTGTTATTTCCAGGCATTTGAAGTCTGAAGGCAGCATAAGGGACATCTGAGGATCAGATAAGAACAACCCTGGGGAAAATTTAGAAATAAAAATTGGCTCTCTTTCAAATGAAGAGTGTGAAATGGTTTGGAAGTGGAAAAAAGAGGCTTCATTGAGATTTGAATTGAAATGGCAGGAAGACAAATTTACTAAACTGTCATTCAAAGAAATTCACAATTCACAATTTTATTAGACCACCACATCAACAATACATATTGTAAACCTGCTTTGTTTTCTGTCATGAATAGTTAAAAATAAACACTAAATGTGTAGACCAAATTAAAGTATTGTGAAAAATAGTCCATCATATGAAACCCAGCTTAATCAATATTTTCTTAATATGCATATTTAATTCAGAAGGAGAGTGAAAAATTCAATTCAATTCAATTCAGTTCAATTCAATTCAATCAATATAGACGTTATTAGTGAACTTAATATTAGTGATGGCAATATTGATTATTGTATTATAAGGAGAACAAAGTGTATATGACATGACTCATTTTAATCATTTTTGAATATCCCGTTTTAAACAAGATCCAGTCCTCAAAATACCTTTGATTAATTTTGGTTTCAAATTTCAAAAAGGTTGAAATTTGAAAAGGTTACATTTAATTTAGATTAATTTAGTCCACTTTTTTGCTATAAGTAACTTTGCAACTACATTTCAACTAACTCTCATTAGAGTATTAGTAAACTTTTAGATTGGGTTAGTGCTAGTAGAATAAGTTGATGTACTTGCAAAGTTACTTATAATCAGTAGAATGGGACCATCAAAATAAACTGTTAGCAGATAGCAGACAGTCTACTAATACTCCAATGACTTCTAGTTAATATGTAGTTAGTACAATGTCTAAAGTGGACTATCAAAATAAACTGCTACCAAAATGTATGAGATTTTTCAAATGTAAAAAGCCAAAGTTCCCTCAGAAAGGAACGCATTTTCTATGACAGCGTGCACAAAACTATGTGAATCTCTCCCACAGAGCATCACAGTTCAGTAATAATTAGCTCTAAAATATATGATGAGTGATCAAACAGCTGACGCATTCAGTAAGATGACACAGTGAAGGGGTGTGGTGTGAATCTGACAGAGATCTGATCAGTTTTATGCTGATGTTAAAAAGTAACGTGATTCTACGGGCTCTCCAGGGATCAGATATCTGGGTAGGAAAGGGACATACTGACAGTTTTGAAGTGTGTGTTTGAGACAGAGCGTGTGTGTAAACCATTAGTGAGCAGTACACAGGCTGATTCACTCACTCTCATTTGAGGACATGATGTGTGTGTGACTTGTATCCCTGTCATGCTTAGTAGGGGAGCACTGGTTTAAACAACAGCAGAACGAGAGTGTGTGTGTGTGTGTGTGTGTGTGTGTGTGTGTGTGTGTGTGTGTGTGTGTGTGTGTGTGTGTGTGTGTGTGTGTGAGGATACGCTGCAATTAGACTGGTCTGGGATCTCAAAGGGATTATTCATAGGCTTTGATGAGACACCAGTTTTAAACACAACCATGTTCCATTACTCATGCTTACACACACTGACCATATTTTCTGACTACAGATTCTATGTAACACAAACAGTCAAATTACACTGACTGTGAGTGAATGCCAAAAATATGGAGAAGGGGATTTGAATAAATAAGAATTATCAGTCACACTTTAGTCTGGGGACTAGTTAGCTGGGGACTATTAGCTACGACTTTTGCGTCAATAAACTCCTAATTTGTTGCTTATTAAAAGCTTATTATTTAGGAAGATGGTTGTTAAGTTTACGTATTGGATGGAATTAAGAGATCTAAAATACAGTTGGGCAGAATATGTGCTTTATAAGAACTAATAAACAGCCAATATGCTAGAAATATGCATGCTAATAATTAACTAATTAATAGAGAGAGTAGGTCCCTAAACTAAAGTGATGACAAATTTTCATTTTTCAGAAATCTCAGTTTACCATAAATGTTTGACAGCCTGTACATTCAGTTTGCACTTAAATATCCAAAATATGTTAATACAATGCTAAAGTATATTTGTTTCCACAAGGGAATAGTCACATATCCTTATATTTCTGTAAAAACCAACATGTTTAATGAGCAAACATTTGCAATTCATTATTATCAAACTGGTCCCACTGTATATTAGGTTCTTTTAACCTAGTACTTCCGTAAATAAATAAATAATACTTAGGTACAACGTAGCTCTCCTGTTCATGTTGTATTGCAAAACTCTTTTGTTGCTATTGAGGTGGGATATGGTTATTGTTAGGAACAGGTTTGGTGGTCTGGTCTGGTCAGGTTAAGTTAGGTTTAGGTTACAGGGTAGGATCAATGATGTAATTATAGATGTAACTATAGAAATTAAATACATATGTATCTAGGCAAGGCAAGTTTATTTATATAGCACATTTCATACACAGCTATTTTAAAATATAAGTACATACAAACATATACACAATAAGTGCATTGTATAAAAAATGATTCATTTGAATGTAAGTACATAGTAAGTACACGGGCCCATAAAACGTGTTTGTGCGTGTGTGTGTGTGTGTGTGTGTGCGTGTGTGTGTGTGTGTGTGTGTGTGTGTGTGTGTGCGTGGTGGCACGAATGACACCCTTTCTCACACTATAACAACCCCTGTTCACCAAATGACACTTCACCCCATCAAACGCACCATCTGTTAACTACACTAATAGAACAAAAAAAGAGTATGCAAGTATCCAATCAGTGTGAACCCACACCTTTTGTCTCTCTAGCTATGTTCAGAATAGCATGTATAATGTCCACAATACGCAGATTTTATGAAATGATCAACTATACAGTATACAGAATACCATATCACAACGCAATGCACTCTATTTATCTTCATTTCCAGCATGATGGATGAACTGGAAGTCATAATATCTTTATATTTGATCGGGCTGCCAATGGTATTGAAATGTTTACCATTGCTAAATGCATTATTATTTTTTAAAGGACAGTATACAGTGCACAGTATGCAGTTAAGAAGTCTTCTAATTCCCAGGATTCAGTGCTATTTGAGGCAGATCTTCCTCATGGTAAATTCCCTGTGGACCCCCTGGAGCCGTCGTATGTATTAAAAAACGTATTTTTTGTGTGACTGCGATCGATCCCTCTCCTTAATTGATATTCACAATAATAATCTTCACTTATAAATCTGTGCAGCTGTTGATCACGTAAAATGATATACAGCCCCCACCCCAAACAAATGTACCAAATAAGCATTATTGCGATGTTAAGAAAACATCATTTAATGCTCATATTGTGATAGTAATTATATTACCACAGTCAAGCAGGAGGCTTTCTGAGACATAATCAACGTTATAAACACAAGTTATAGTATTAGAGTGATTCCTCTGGGAATCCAAAGTGAGAGGCAGAGGACGGCATGGCTGCTTGCCCAGAATTAAGCACTGTTTCCACAGCAGGGTGCACGGCGTTAACCCCTAACCACCACATTTGTGCTGGTGCTCGGCCAACGAAGGGCTGTCAGGAGTGAAGTCATTAACCTTATGATGCTCCTGCCGATGGCTCTTAGACTGGTGGAGAGGAGAGGTCGAGGGTCATAGAGGTATTGAGATGGAGAATATGGAACGGACTTGCATTAGGTGTAAAAGTGATACATTACCACAAAAAAGGAAAGGAAATAATGAGCATGAAAGAGCTCTGGGGGAAACTTGGAAGAGCAGGAACTAAACTAACTAAAAGCAGTGGTGCTACCAACTTAACTACTGTGACAGTGGCTCTGTTCTTTTCAGATTTGCAACCAAGACTTATTGGAAATGCATGCTTGTGGCGACGTTTCTGCAACACTGATGCCTACTGCACATTTTGGGATAGTTTCAAAGTGAAATGTCCAGTGAGTGGCACTAAAACATGCATTCAATAAATGAACATAGCCATGTTTTTATTACATTGGTACAGGTACATATTGTGGCAGTTCAGAATTCAAATGTGCATTGAGTGTCACAATAAAAATAATAATGCTCTATCGTGTTGGAAATTAAAAAACCCCTACGCCAAACCTGACCCTTAACCTACCTGATAGCGGTAATGAATGCAAAAGTGATATAAAAACACATCCGCTGATGCAGCCCTGCTCTTTCAATCTCCTTACGTCTGAGCTGTTTTGTCGAACTGTAGTTTAACAGGATTCATAGCATAGTACTTCACCTCACCAGTGCAACACCATATCGGGTGAGCTACTGAGCAAACCTACTGAGTTAGAAAACAAACACATTTGACGCTGGATATGTGATGCTAATGTTCCAAAGCAACAGTTTTCAAATCTTGCAGCATGTTACAAAAAGTCAATAGTCATAAAAGAATTGTGGGAAAATGTGTTTCTTAATCAAAACTATGGCCCTGTAAATCATTCTTTGTGTATTAAGTTATTAAGTTTTACTGCCTTTAGTGTTTTTTCAACTGGAAACTTCCATAGTGCAGAGAAGCCAACATAAGATAAAAACTAGTGGTGTCAAAACTAGCACTTTAAAGCAGGCGATTATTTTTTTCAGTTTAACGCGTTAAAAATATTTAGCGCAATTAACGCAGGTGTGGGGCTAGGGTAGGCCACCCCTCTCACAACTGCTGTTTCTGTCACTTTTTCTCTTGACAAGAAGTACGTTTACTCAGTCGCAGACCGTCAGACCACATCAAACCGGAGACATTTCAGACACGAGCTCCAGCTTCACTTCAGCGGCAGGTGTGCGCGGAAACAGTACTGTGCTCACAGCGCTTGCGGAGCCGGCGCGCGCTGTAGCCTGTATCATCTCATATCAAAGCTCGAAATAAACTACTTGCATGCAATGTCGTGGTCATTTAAGGCATGAAGTTACCAAAAAGGCGATTAAAGCTGCCTTAAAACTGTGCATGCATGGAATATATTTTATATGAGTCACATTTAAAAACATCTTTCTGAAATGGTTTTCAAAACTGTCCTGGAGCAGCCCATCACTGTTTCTCTCATCTAACACACCCGATTCAACTCGTCAGCTCATTAGTAGAGATTTTAGTGTGAAGAAGTGTGTCAGAAATCATAAAATTAAAATTTAATTTTTAACACGTAAACTGAAAAAATTAATCGCCTGCATTAACGCGCTTATTTTGACACCACTAGTTTTTATCTTATGTTGGCTTCTCTTCACTATGGAAGTTTCCAGTTGAAAAGAACACTAAAGCTCTTTGAGCTTTTTTATTAAGTGTCATGACTTGAGCGTGCAATGCTGTACCAGGTGAGATGCCAAGCAAGTTTACCACATCAGAAAAGCCATACATATGGAGCTGGTTATGTGCTGCAAACATGAAAATCTATTAATTTACAAATAATGCATTATGTTAAAAGTGTTGAGGTCATAACACAGTATTGTGAAAGAAACCACACGAACATAAATCTCTAGTAATTGATATCCTGCCCCTGCAATCCATGTCTGTGTGAAAAAGGAATACAATTTATTGATGCTTTACTGCCACCAGTATTCATATGGAAACTGCAGTGTATTGTATCTATAGGTAAGTTTTACAAAAATGCAGGTAGAGCTATGTTTTTCCAGTGAGAAGTTGGCTTTTTAAAGATAGCATGACTGCAGTTTGTCTACTACCAGTGATGAGCAGCTTATAGCTTGGTAAGTAGTTTTTCCAACACTGGAAAGGAGTGACCCATGCTGGTCAAGGTTGGCCTATGCTGATCTAGTTGGTGGACCAGTTTTTTTTTTTTTTTTTTTTTAATAATGATTGACCAAATATATCTTGTTGAATAAGCTAGTCAAGAAGCCTTGATGAAATACTAGAGCATAATCATTCCATGGACCAGCAAGAAATGTGGTATTGCCTAGGGGTTGTTTTCTGTATTCTGTAGCTTTTTCCAAGAGTTTGTCTGGGCCTGTGCATAACCAATAAAGTACAACAAGAACAGTTCTGAGATGAGAACTGCAGACATATCAAAGGATTGTACTGTATTGTCAGGTATGCACTGTACATCCTGTGAGCACAAAAGCCCAAAGCCTTAAACTCAAGTGCCATTTCAGTGAGTCATGCACTCACTTAATGCTTTTAAAAGCCTGGACTGCCAGTGGAAACCGTGCCCCCTGGAGCTGTAAGACCCTCTATAAGACAGCAGAGTTGGCCAATTAGAGCCCAGTTAGGCTCTTCTCATTCATTGGGATTGGTTGTAAACGCACCAGGAATTTTTGACCAAGCTCAAATGAGCTTAAAGTGACAGTTTTGGGTGATTTCTTCTTACCAGCAATTCAACATAAAAAGGGACACAGACTTTTAAAACAATGTTTTAAATGTACGCTGAGGGTCATCTTGGATATGTGTGGGAACAAAAAAAAAACAGGCTATAATTCTCTCTGTGTGTGTGTGTGAGAGTAGAGAGAGAGAGAGAGAGAGATTCTTCAGCTGTGATGTGGCTCATGTGACTA
>JAUZSZ010000143.1:3556174-3567826 GCA_034780575.1 Labeobarbus marequensis
TTCTCCTGGGCACAGAACCAGGACTAAAGTCACTAAAGACAGATAAATATCCTTCGCTGGACCTGCTAAATAATTCATGTATGACAAAGAGAAATGAACAAAGATGTATGTGTGGAACAAAAGCTTTCACAGCGCACACACACACACACACACACACACACACACACACACACACACACACACACACACACACATATATATATATGGGATTTCCTGGCAGGGACTGTTTGAGGTTTGAGTGTTGTATAGATCAGACCCTCTAAAACTCACGTGTCGTTTCTATTGGAAATTAATGTCAGGACTGCTAAACAGATAGGACCAGAGATGGGTTTGACCTCACTGTTCTGTCAGATTACTTCCTCATTCCTATTGATCAGGTATTGAACGGATATCGACCAAGTCCTTACCGCACAAGGCTTTTGCAAACCTTCGCTCACAATTAGCATGTTGGTGGTACTGATGTTCTACACACACTAATATACGTCGGCCAAGTTGTTGTTGGTTTGGACTGTGAAGCCTCATAAATCTCTGAGATTAAAAGCTTCATTAAAAACCAAATTAACTCTGTGACTCTGTCACTGTATGTGAAAGAGAGAGACAGCAGAAGATATATGGTCTAAATCTGCCTCTTTTGACACCTCTGTCCCGTAATTGTATACATAATGTTTTAATTATATAACCATAATTCTTCTTTATTTCAGTGAGTTTTTAATATATTAATGTATTTCCATAATGGTTCCCTGCCTTCGCCACCAAGTTGCTGGGATAGGATCCAGCATCCCCATGACCCTATGTAGGACGAGCGGTTTGGAGAATGGATAGATAGGGTTTCCTGTCCCATCCAAATAGTCTGCTAACTCTACCTGTAGATACTTCAAGTTCTGCTTCTGGAGGGCCACTATCCTGCAATGTTTAGCTCCAAACACACATGAACCTACTAATTAAGGATTGCTAGAAACTTCCAGACAAGTGTGTTGGGGCAGGCTGGAGCTAAACTCAGAGCAGATTTAGACACTCATGCTCTACATGCTCTGACCTTACACTTACCTGTACTTTTAGCTCTACTTCCACGAACTCTACTTCTGTTAATTACCCTAACTCTGCTGGGTCTCCTTCTAGCTGTATCTCTGCTAACTCTACATGCAACTGTGTCTCTGACGATTACTGTACTTCAAGGTGTGCCTCTACTGAATTTACCTCTGTAGTAGTTCTTCCTCTCCTGACCTTCCTACTGATGGTGTACTTCTGCCTCTGCTCTGCTTACTCTATCTGTACTTTTTACGTAATCTACCTTTGCTGACTTTTCTTCCTTTAGATCAGGAGTTTCCAATCCTGTTCCTGGAGGGCTACTTTTACTTACCTGTCCGGAAGTTTGCTGACTCTTCCTATGCTCGCCACTATCTCTTCTGAGTCTTCATCTATGCTGATTGAACCTCTAGCTCAGTCTCTAGCTATGCTTCTGTCTAACATCTAGTTTTCCCTATGTCTCTTCTCTTTCTGTCTCTAACTCTGTATATTTACTCTTAGTTATGATCTCTGCTCGTTCAACTTCTGATTTTGCCTTTGCTTGCTCCCAGCTCACGGGTGTCAAACTCTGCTCCAGTAGGGCCACTTTCATGCATCGATCAACATGCTCAGGTTTGCATGAGAATGACAGGCAGATGGAGCAAGGCTGGAGCAAAACTCTTTAGGACTGTGGATTTCCATGAGCAGTTTGACACCACTGCTGTATCTCTGCCACCTTCTCTAGCTCCAGTGTCTCTACTTAACTCTAATTCTACCTCTTTTTATTTTGTGTCTGTTGACTCTGTCTAGCTCTACCATTGCTGTCTCTGATTTTATCTCTATTTACTCTATATATTCCATAATGCATAACTCCTGCTGCATTTGTTTGTCAGCTTTACGTCTTCTGTACTTCATCCCCCTTTGCCTTTACTACTTTCTTCCTCATCCTTTACTTCTGCTTCCCATTTTCCACACAATAAATGTCCCACATTGTCATGTAAAGTACTATTTTGGTTTGTTATGATATAGTATTTTTAATCTAAAGTATGATATCATTGTGAATAGACTTCAGTAAAGAGTCCCGAGGGTCTGTACTGCAGGTGCTGGTGTGTGTGTGTGTGTGTGAGTGTGTTGTGTGTGTATATTTCGAAAGATGTCAAGGCTTGTTGAGAGGGAGTCTAATCAAGAGTTCTGAGTGCACTCTACTACTGTGTCACTCATTGGTGCATCATGGGAGCTTGCTGTCATAAAACCCTTCTCATTTCATTCTTTTTTTTAGGCTGAATACAAATGACTAGAATATATCCTCTCTCCAGACACACACACGCCATACACAATGCACACACTTTCATATATCTCTGAATAGACTGAGGAAATAGCTCAAAGATGTATTTTGAATCGAATTTTCTCTTGCAAAAATATTCCTACACATACTGCTTTCTTGGAACTGGCTTCCAGGAGCAATGAAGGTTTTGTGTGACAGGTACTCTTTTTCTCTCTCAGTCTGTCTCTATTTTTTGGCCTTTCCTGTCACTCTCTCTCCCCCATTCTTACAATCATTAGGAAGACACTGTTATGCCCCGGAGTGTTGTTTGGTACATCATTTTCTTTCTCCGATTTTCTCAATCTCAGCGGTTTTAAATTTACCGGAAAAAAAACAAACAAAAAAAAAACTTTTTAATGCCATTGGCAGTGTTTTGGAAGAGTGCAAACAGCCACTTATAATAATGTTGCTTTCTCTGAAATACACACACACACACACTCTTTCTATCTAATCACTAAGAGTGTTTGCATTCAGATAATCCATTCTACTTATTCAGGGTCAGTTCGATAGTGTTCTGTTCAAGGTTGAGTGGCAGATACAAGCAAGCTGATCTTTGATTAGATGTTGTTCGACTGCAGTCTCTTGCAAGACAAGAACACACACACATAAACATGTATACTACCAGCTTAGTTTCTGTTTTTGAACCAGTCCGTGCATAGGCGGCAATCATACTTAGAGATATTGCTCTGTAGTTGCTGTTAATGCTCTTAATGTTATATTTGGGATGTGAAATAAATTTGCTCATCATTGACACCACATGCACCCTAAACAGCTGTGAGCCCAGTGACATTTTTGGCGATGGCTGGTTGGATTGCGCTGCACAGCATGTTCACTTTCAAATCCAATGTAGCCGAATGTAAACAGTGTTATTTGTGAGCTTTCGAAATATTCTGTTTGTTGAAGTGACCTGACATGTCAACTTCTGTCTCTGCCAATACAATGAGATCGGGGGTGGAGCTATCTGGATGATCCAGGAGTGTTTGGGAAGCCTGTTTGTAAACATAGCAGTTGTATTTTGTCACTACTAGTGGATAAATTACACACTGCGGCTTTAAATGCATTGAGAACAGAATCAGCATAAAAGTTAGCGATGCAATGCATCGATTTAAAAAAGTGTGCATCACACACAAGTTGGCAACACGATGCATCGTTGTTAATACATTTGCATTGGTAAAAAATAATTTATTTATATTAGTAGATGTGATATACTTTTATTATTTAGAAAGTGACCAATACTTTATATGTAGATCGATTTTATATGTAGATTGACTCTCATCATCACTAGTACTACGTGAATATGACACATCACAACACTATGGAGACCGAGCCGTCAGAAAGCACTTAAGTTCATTTATGATTTGCTGTCTGTCTGAACTAAAGAAACAAAAGCAAACTATCTATACCATATTGAATTGCATAGCATCATATATATATTTTTTCCATTGCATTATATTGCATTGAATCACATTGCTTTGAATCTAATCAAAATCGGATCGCCCTGCATCCTAACGGGGTGAATAGTATCGTATCGCATCACATCAAATCGGTTGCTGCTTCATATAATGTATCTTTAATGTAATGTATATTGGCTATGCATCGAGATGTGCCATGCATCCAAATTAGCTTGGTTATTGGTGACTCGGTGTGTTAGTTGAAGACTAGTTCTGTAATTTATTTTGGGGTTTATTTTCCGTTCAGGTCGGATGGCTGTTCTGCTTCAACTGAGCTATGTCACAATCTGTTCTATTCTGATCTATTTGAATGTCCCTGCCTGATGATGCAATAGTTAGATTCACCGTGACATCATAATCAAAGCACCGCCATGGTAACCAGCAGCTGTTTCTGATCCCGTAAAGCAATCTTGTTATATTAACACACTGGAATGTGTAATATGATGTGATGGTGGCCCTTGCATAACCGCAGCTCATTAAAATATCATAGTGCAGACACTCATGACGCTAATTAGCTCACTCACAGCAGAATATTCCACTGATGTTAAAACAGACTTATTAAAATGTGTTTGATCAGATCAGGTCAGATCAGGCCAAGTGAAAGAGAGTTTAATAACTGGCCTCTTAGTTACTCCTAATGATGTTATGGAGGATGACGTTTTGAGAACTAGTACTATTTTAGTTGCAGGACTTGTATTATATATATATATAATTTTTTTTTTTTTTCTTCCTGATGTGCACTTGTGTGTTTTTGATCCAAAGAAAGTATGAACTAAATGAACACATTTTTTGAGCTTTTCAAGATGTAAGAAACCCAATCTGTTCAGATCAGATTAAAATGGTCAAATAAACTTGAGTTTGTTTTTAAGAATTAGATATATTGGGAAGATCTACAGAGGTGTAGGTGCTACACACTACCAGATCTGTATGATGTCAAAAGTTGCAGACATTCAGAATGAATCAGTTTCAATAAATGAAGGAACTTCTGAGTTTTGAATGTTACTTTGTTTTCATAATACAATGAAGTCTTATATCAAAGAGTCAAGGACCATTAAATAACCGCTGTGGAGTGTGATGGAAAATATGATTTGTGTGTTTAAGTAATGCAAGTCTACCTTTTTTTATGGATGCACATGGTTTCTGTTGTGCAGTCTCTTTGTGTATTCCCTCGCTGATTAAATAATCGACTTTGTCCTCAAGTACAATTTTGCAGTTATACACGAAAGCCCTTCACCATTATAGTCATGTTAATGTTGCGTTCACACTGAGGCTCTAAACACAGAAATCAGCTTGAGTTTTCACAGTAAAATACACTCTGAACACCAATTCACTCAGGTACAATAGCACACTTGATCTGCTGAAGATATTTCAGTGGATGTTTTAACATGTTTTCAAACCCTTTAGGCACCACTCAGCTATACACAGCTGGCAACACTGAGCACAACAATCTGGATTGTGAAATTCATGCATTAGCCTCACTGACTAATAGCAAATCAGCAGTGATCTTAAACGTACATCAGGACAGTTAATTAGCTCAGTTTAGGCCATTTTAACACTATCACCATTGGCCTTAATTATGCCTGCTCCTTAAAATAACTAAAATTACTTGCAGAGTTTAGCAATATTTTTTTCCTCTATCAATTTTTCACATGTTGGGCTAGCAGCATGCTAGTTTTTTTAAAAGACTCAGACTCACAAGTGCACACAGGGGATGAGTTGCTTCATTAAATCGCAGCACGGTTGTCAGAGGGGCGACTGAGAATTTCGCTGTAATTTGTCGTCACATTTGCCGACGTGGTGAGATGAGATAATGAATGCAGAGTGACTGCGGAAACTTCCAGGAATGTTTGTCAGGACCATCTCACTGCGGTTTATTTCTGTCTGTGAGTTTTCCGAGGAGGAGCAGGAGATTCGGGGAAGTGACACATCTCATCCCCTAGTGAGGGAGGATCAAAGACAAATCAAAACAAACCAGATCAGGTGACAGAATAACTGCACATTCAGAACTCTGATCTTTTCATATCACACGTGTTTCGCTTTCTCATTTTTCCCCCTCTGGTTTATATCAGCTCTATGTAGTAAGTTTCTACAATTTTTGGTGGTTAATATATTTTCAGTTTCGTTATTTCTTGCAACATCAAAGCCAGGAGGAGAAAATCACTGCTGTCACAGGGCATGTTGAGTGGTTTCTTACTAGTCCCTTCTTCAATATCAGTCTATATATTAGCGATTAGCCAATATGGATTTTTTAGATGGCCAATACCATTATCTTAGAAAACAAGGTTGCCGATATAAAGCCGATTTATCGAATAACACAACATGCATTGCTGCAATGAAATAGATTTATTTAGCATATTTACTAATTTAGAAGTAATGTATAATGCATCATAAAAGTAGTTGTAATGCATTAATTGTGCCTTGTAATGCACCTTATAATTGAATAATCGTAACCACAGTTAATACATTATAACACTTATCAATTCATTGTTACACTATGCATTTTAAATTTGGTTCTAATTATTTATGACAAGATATATTAAAATGCACATTATGAATAATTATAATGCATAAAAAATAAAATTCCCTTCTTTGAGAAAATAAAAGCTGCTTACGAAACTACTTGGCCAAAACAGAAAAAGCCGATAATTTAAAAATGGCAAATATTGGCCAATATATTGGCCTTACTGTATATCAGTCAGCCACTCTTATTATTTTTATTTTATTTTTTTTACTTTTCCCGTTCGTTTTGTTATCCACCTTCCATCAAATCTGGCCAAAGGTCTGATTATTTAGAAAAGCTGCATTGAGGTACCATTATTGTCTAAAGCACAAACATTGTGGAACAAGTTGCAGGCCAAAGTTTAACATTTAGGGTTAGAAGTCTATTCAAACCGTTCAAATAAGACCATGACATTTTTTTAGGGAATACCTAGCTCTCTGTCCATGAGAGGTGGAATTAAGTTCAAAAGCAGCAGGTCTTGTCTTTCAGAAGTCATCTTTCTGTCGTTCATGACCTTCTAATGTGTTTGGTTCATTTCTTTCAGCTTTAGTTTTTTTCATGGTGCTTATATTTTAGGCTACCCATTCAGTCCGACCTTAAAGTATTTTCCTGTGCCTCATTCATCTCTGTTTCTCTCCATGTGAGCTTTTTGTGTTTCTCTAAATGTGTCTGTTTACCCGGAAGCCTTCACCTCTGAGAGGCGGAGAGATAGAGGCAGACAAGCAGTATATCAGAGGTGGAGAGAGACCTTGTGGCGATGCGACAGCATCTGGTCCTCAGCCGTGATTTAAAGTGTGTGTTAGTGTCAGTGTGGTTAAGTGACCCGCTAGATCACATCTCTATCACACTCCACAAAAACCATATCACATGTAGCGTGACATACGTGCTCTGCTCCAGCTGCTGCGTTTCCTTTCTTGTGCTGTCATCATGTCACCGTATGAGTGATTTTATATCACTTTTATATCAATTTTCGCACGTTAAAAAAAATAAATACGACCTCACGTTGTGCAAATCATGTTTACACACTGCCTCCAAAACTTTCATCTGTCATAAAAAAATTCGGATCAGGTTTGATTTTCTGCATTTTCGCATCCGTAGCAAGCATTTTGATAGGAAAGGATGACGAATATGAAAAAATGGAAAAACGCATACAAAAATTTCGGACTCTGTGTGCAAGGACCTTTAAATTATCTGGAAAGTTGCAAAAATAATCAGAATAATCACCAATAAAATAGTGGTTTAATCTTAGAAAAAAAAAAAGCTGATTCCATTTTTAAATTTGATGCATATGAATCTGCCGAATGTTTAATGGATACATTGAATAAATCATGTGACTCCTAGTATTTATTGTCCGACTGTCCACACCAGACGTAAAGTTGTTTAATGAATTGTCCTGTGTGCTCATGTCGTGTCGTGTTGTGAAGTGCATTAGCAGATGGACAGTACTTCTGTGAAGTTGAGTGTTAGCACTGACACACAGACGCATGCAGATGTTATTGAAGTTGAACTCTGTAGGCTTTCTTTGCGAGCGTGCGTCATTGATTTTTAATGCATTTAGATGTAAAAGCAGATCAGCTACTTAAAGCACATTTAGTCCATTTGCTGTCTAATGGAGCAGAGAGAGAGAGAGTTTCCTCCCCGTAGATGCACTGTAACAGTATTTGAGGGAAGATTGCTGACCGCGCTCAACGAGACGTGATCACAAACCCATCACCTGACCTTGTGCTCAGCACATCTGATATCTCCGGTGTCATGACGACTGCTTCCCAGCAGCCCGCTGTCATGTGACAGTGTGTGTTTGTATGACAAAGCTGTTTGTTTCCTGAAAAAGACTTGCTCTTCTCATCTGCTCCTCCTCTCTTTATCTAGCTGTGTTTCTAATGTGCTGATAATATGTCAAACTGCACTGCAAATCCCGCTGAACTTGTGAATTCTCAGCACTTTCAGTAATGCGCTGGCCATTAGGAACGCTTTCCTCACGCTCGCCCACAGCTCCCGCTCGCCCGCGTCCAGATCCAGCAGCAGCTGTTTGTTGGGTAATCTCGTTTGGGCTTTGTCTCTTGGCAGGTTCATAAAGGCACCATGGATCCCACCGTTCAGCCAAACCGGCTAATTAGGTTCATTAAGTTCTCTCTTTCGTATATTAGCACCTCTCTCGCGCTCTCTCTCTCAATTGTCTGAAGGCTTGTCTATTTGAGAGATTGCTTGATGTGAAAGTGTTTTTTGCAGACTCTGATGTGCAGGTGGTCTGGGGTCCTGCGGTTCATCTGAACTCCTCTATGGTTCACTACTGATATGAAAGCTGTCATAACTCACAGAAGTGAGTGACTGATATTGATGACATGTAATCGTTTTCTCTCAAGTTGTTGTAATAAACTACTGCTATTAGTACTCTTGTAATTAGTTACTACCCATGTTGTTGATGAAGCATACTATGGTTCAGAGGCAAAAGTAGACTTCCATTTGAGTTTTTTTTTTTTTTTTTTAATTCAGAAATAAAAAAAAAAAAACAAATTGTGGAAAGTTAATTTCAAAAGTGTTTAAAAAAATCTCAAATGTAAATTTAATTCAAGAATATTTCAAAACATTAAAATTTTAAATTCTGAGTAAAGAAAAACATCATGACTAAATTTTTATAAATAAATACATACATAAAAATATCCCACTCTCAAATTCTGTCAGGGAAAAAAAAAAAAAAAAAATCTGGTTTAAAAAATAAATAAAGATTTCAAAGTTCTGAATAAAAAAAAAATATCTTGAATAAAATAAATGCAAATATACATACAAAATACAAAAGTTTTTCTCCCTCAAATTCAGAAATGTAAAAAACAATAACAATTCTGAATTTCAATTCTTAATTGTAAAATTGTTGTTTAAAAAAAATCTCAAATGTAATTGAAAAATTATTTAAAATCAGATAATTTTAATGTTCAGAATAAAAAAAGTCTTGAATAAAATTAAAATACATATAGTGTGTGAAAATACATACATGCATACTGGACATAAATATACACTAGATACACTTGCTTCTTAATGCTTTATTGCCATGCCAGAAAGTTATGCATTTGCATTTCCAAAACATATAAATCTTTTCTGACACAAAGAAAATGATGTGGTGCAAAACAATGTACATATGTCTCGCTCTCTCTTTCTCTCTCTGTCTAGTCTGTCTGAATGGTGATATAAAGTGAGTTTAGCAGCAGGTCTGAGGTCAGTGTGATCTACTGCTCACACAGATGATGTGTTTAATGTGTCTGCAAGCAGAAATGATAGATCAGCACTTAGTGATGCATAAAACTGCAGCGGGGCAGTCTCTCTCACACACACACACACACACACACACACACACACACAGCGCTCTGATGTGGAGAATGAGTTTGGCTGGATCATGAATGAGTGCAGAGAGCTGCTGATTGTGTTTCACAGCGGCTTCCATCAGTCTGTCTCATCATTTTGATCTTCAAGCCCAAATTTAGCCACTTGAGTTTGACCGTCCTCTTCACCTCCAGTCCGTCTCCCTCTCTCTTTCACTCACTCACTCTCTCTCTCTCTCTCTCTCTCTCTCTCTCTCTCTCACACTCCCTCTCTCTCGTTTTAGGAGTGATTGTCGGACAGCCTCTCCTGTAATCTCTGCCCTTTTCCCCTTTGAGACAGAAAGAATCTTAAATGTTCTGTTCTGGTAGTCGTGGAAACCCTCTCTTATCGTCTGATTGGCTGTACAAATGTCCAGTGCACCACCCGTCCGCTCCCATGTGACTGTCGTTTTTTCTGTCATTTACAGTAGCTGCTGGTTGCTCTTCTCATTCCCTCATCAGCTCGTTTCTCAGTGGAGAATAATCATTCATTTAACAAATCTGCTTCCAGTTGCGATTCCAGTTCATTAATGATTCTTTTAATTGTTTAAATGATGAAAATGCTTTGAAGATTTGGAAAACAATCCAGCAGCCTAGTGTAATAAAGCAGACAATTCAGCAGTAGCAAATCACAAATTAATGTGCAGCTTTTGCAAAAACAAAACAAAACAAAAAACAAAAAAGAGCTAGATTTGTGTTTTTGGAAGACTCTTCTGCTCACCAAGGCCGCATTAATATAAATTATAAATATTATTACATTTTAAAATAACTATTTTCGGTTCGAGTATATTTCAAAGCATTGTTTATTCTTGTTATGGCAAAACAGTGCTGCTTATTTTTTAGGGGGAAAAAGTAAAAAAAAATTACTTGTTTGGCATGAGCAGATTTTCCTGGAATGTTTTTGGAAAAGCCTCTTTCCCACAACACCTGCTTTAGGTTTAACACGTGTTTATGAAGATCAGGAGAGACACATCAGGACTGTATTCAGCTGTCAGACTCTGACCTGATTCGGTGTTGTCCCTCTAGTCTCCTGCACTAAATCCACCCAGAAATCCCTTTGAGTCACAGTGTTTCTGACGACAGACTAATGGTCAAAAGTTTGGATTATTTAAGATGTTTGTAAAAGAAGTCTCTTCTTCATTTGATCAAAAATGCAGCAAATGGCTATTTTCTATGCAAATGCATTGTAAAATGTCATTTATTCCTGTGATGCAGCGCTGGATTTTCAGCAGCATTACTCCAGTCTTCAGTCCAAACATTTACATTGCATCAGAAAATACTGCAAGTTTATTGATTTCAGTTGTTCAGGTTCTCACATGGTTCCATCCACACCCACAACCCACATCGGTCAAACTAGTGTGTTAGTGCTAGTCTGCGTCTGTCAGTGCATCTCTGCTCATCTTTAATTGGGTCACGATCTATGAGTTGTCTTTCATTTGTGTCCATCAAATGAAGATCTCTAACAGGAAATAACAGCATGAGTCAGGAGACCTTCACAGCACTACAATGTCAATTATAAGTCGTCATTGTTAGAAAATCAACATGATCCAAGGTTATTTTAGCTTGTGATATTTATTTTCAATTTAATTGTTACATGCTATGATTCTTTGATGCATAGAAAGTTCAAAAGAACAGCATTTATTTGAAATGTCTTCACTGTTAGATTTGATCCATTTAATGTGTCCTCGATAAATAAAAGTATTAATTTCTTTCAAAAATTAATAATCAAACAAGCAACTTAACAACCAGCCCTAAACCCTTTAACAGTAGCGTACCTAGTGATTTAAAGTTTTAATTTTACTTAGCTAACGTTTTTTTTAATGTCAGTGTTTTTCTTTATTCCTTATTATATGCTATGGTTACAGCAATTATTATTTCTTATAGTAAGTTCTGCTTTTGTTTTATAATAACAATAACAGTTAACCTACTCACTTGTTCTAGCATTAAAGGTGTATCTGTGTCTCTCAAACACACCCATGAGTGTTGTGTGTATTGAGCGGGAGGAAATCACACTGGTCT
>JAUZSZ010000143.1:3650984-3661667 GCA_034780575.1 Labeobarbus marequensis
TCTTATCTGCAGTCTGTCTGTCTGTCTAGCTGTCTGTCTCTAGCAATTTGTCTGTATCTAGCTGTCTGTCTGTCTGTCTGTCTGTGTGTATCTAGCTGTCTTTCTGTCTGTATCTAGTTCTCTGTCTGTCGATATAGCTGTCTGTCTGTCTTATCTGCAGTCTGTCTGTCTGTCTAGCTGTCTGTCTCTAGCAATTTGTCTGTATCTAGCTGTCTGTCTGTCTGTTTGTAAATAGCTGTCTGCCTGTATCTAGCTGTCTGTCTGTCTATCGATCTAGCTGACTGTCTGTCTATCTGTGTGTCTGTATCTACCTGACTGCAGCAGTTTGTATGTATGTCTGTCTATTTGTCTTATTTGTCTGTCTGTATATCTTTCCATCTAGCAGACTCTAGGTTTCTGTTTGTATATCTGTCTGTCTAGCTGTCTGTTTGTCTGTCTGTTGATCTAACTGTCTATCTGTCATCTGTCTAGCTGTCTGTCTATATATCTATCTCGTTGTCTTTATGTATACCTGTCTATCTGTCTTGTCTGTATCTATCTATATCTGTCTGTCTGTCTGTCTGTCTAGCTATCTGTCTCTGTCCAGCTATCTATCCAGATGTCTTGCAGTCTCTCTATCTTATGTCATCCTTTCAGCCATCCATCCACGCAAGGTGGATAGATATCACACCTGTCTGCCTGTCTATATCAGTCTGTCTATCTGTCTGGCTATCTCTCCACGAGTCTGAGATAGATGGGTATTGCTGTCTGTCTGTCAATGCATCTGCCTCTCTGTCAGGGTTCTCAGTTTCTCATCTCTCAGTGTCCGTTCACACAGAACGTGATTTTTCACTCTGCTGCTCTACTTTTTATTATTGTTTTCTAGAAGGAAACAACCTTGGCTGTTGTGCTCACGTATCACATCTTTTGCAATGTCTCTCTTAGCATTTTTTGAATGCTGTGTAAATTAAAAGAAGTTTACCTTTTAAACGCAAACATTTATAGCTGATTTTTTGTTTGTGTCTCTCTCAGGTCTGTTTAATCAGGTGTCATCGGCGGGTGATACGTGTGATCAGAGGCAGTTGGGTCTTCTGCTGCATGATGTCATTCAGATCCCTCGACAGCTGGGCGAGGTGGCGGCCTTCGGCGGGAGCAACATTGAGCCCAGCATCCGCAGCTGCTTCCAGCATGTGTGTGAATGAACACACACACGCATCAGTGCATTATGATGATCACAGCGTGTGTTTCACTCTGATATGTCTTTATGACTGATGTTCTATTCAGTTATAGAGCAGTGTGAATTATTGAAGCTGTCTGCTTGTGATATCCTCACATTTCCTCACATAACACTGTGTGTTAATGGTGTTGTCAGCATGAGTGTTCATATTTTTGTCCTCCAGTCATTTCACTAGTGTAAATCCTACAGCAGTTAGACTGGATGCTATAAATACACACGTTAAAGAGACACCCCGTTCAAGTGTTTACTGTTTGACTGTTGTTTCTGAACATTTTTATAGGAAACTGTGTCCATGCATCTATCTCTGTACCTGTCTGCGCCTCCATTTGGCTTAATTTTTCTCCTTCTCTCCTTATGTCTGTCTGTCTATTTGTCTGTCTGTGTCTGTTTGTCTGTCATCTATCATGTGTCCGTCTTTCTGTCTCTTTCTGTATATCTGTCTGCCTGTCTATCTGTCTGTCTGTCTGTCTGTCAATATATCTATCTAGGTTCTGTTCAAATGTCCATTTGTCTGTCCAATCTGTCTTTTCATCCATCAGTTTGTCTGTCTTTTCTGAGTGGTTCGATTGCTCTCTGACACACTGTGTCAAACCTGAAATGTTTTGAAGAGACAGAAATTGTCATTTATAAATGAGTGAGGATGAGGAGGACAAATTCAATCAGATGTGACTGACAGGAAGAGATGTCTCCTCTGTGGAGAGGAGAAGAATGCAGAAAACTGGAAATGAAGGCTTGGTGTGAGTTTGGAGGAGGAGGACACATTGCTGAGCAACATCACAGATGAAAGCCGAGAGAGAAAATAAACGAATGATGAAAGACAGATGAGTGGAGGGATGACAGACAGACAGGCAGGACAGTGTCACACCTGAAGCCATTTACAGTCCGTCAGCGCTGATGGATGGAATCACCCAAACGCTCAATTTCTATTTCTCTTGTTGCTTGAGAGTGTCTGATGGGAAACAAAACACATCAACAGGTCAGAGTTCAGAGCTGTAGGTTATGACATCACAGCCTCAACAAAGCGTAGATCTGTAGGCATCCATTGTCTCGTACGCTGAGTGTGTGTTTCAATGCTAAGTGACATTTAAAGACTTTCGCATCAGTACATTCCACCGCTGACATCACTGCCAAGAATGTTGCTGCTGTACAGCAGATGAATTCCTGCCAAAATCCCTTCACCACTGTCTTTATTTGATCATTTATTTGCCTTTGTCTTGTTTGTTTTGTAAATCTGAAATACAAGAATGTGTTTACCACAGAGTTCAAATAATTACAGGAATGTTCCAGGATCAAAACAAGCTCCATAGGCCGCATCTTTGTCATTCTGACGATACCACAGAAAATCATTTCAGTAAAACAAATAAAGAAGAAATAAAATTAATGCTTACAGTAATGCACTTACAATGGAAGACAGCCATGATAAACATTAAAATACAAGCTGTTTTAAAAATACAATAATCAATAGATACTGTATGTTAAAGGGATAGTTCACCCAAAAATTAAAATACTCACCCTAGTCTTTCCAAATCTGACTTAATTTTGCAGAATGCAAAAAAAGGTCGTTTGAAAATAGTCCAAGTTTTTGTTGTTGCTTTCCCCCTTCTATTAAATGAAAGTGAGTAAGTAAATGATGACAGAATGGTTTCGTTTTTGGGTGAACTGTCTCATTAATGTGAAAAAATAATTTATTAACCTTGTCTGTGTGAAGTTTTATCCATTCTTTCAACTGTATGATCATTTAAACCCATTTACTTTCATGTGATATAATGCCAGAAAGATTGTTTACAAACAGAGAAGTACAGAATTACTTCAGTAATTAAGCCTCAGTAACCTTCATCCACATGTAACTGTATTCCCACTGCTAAAAGGATGATTTAGAGGCTTTACAGCTGAAAAAACACATCTGTTTATACAAAAATATGAATATAAACTCTTTAACACATACACAAGCACCACATACTGCTTTCAAACCCTTCAGAACGTCTTGCTTCATTGACTTCCTTTATAAGTGCATTACTGTAAACTCTTTTTATTGTGTTGTTTTCATTAATGTGGGGCATGTCACAATTAAATCATGTGCTAATATCACTGATTCTGTGAGAATCCTCTGAGAATTCAGATGTGGGCTGTATGACAGATGAAACGTAATACTGTATTTGTACACTTAGCTAATATTCCTAGCACTGCACTGGTTAAAAATCACCCGGTAACTGCAGACAGTGTGACTAAATCCGTGAATCCTCAGGCTTCACAGAAATATTTATGAGGCTGTTATATCTCTATAAATGCATTCGTGCGATTGACAGTCATTTACGGTGGTCTGGTAGGAAATGCTCCGTCCATCATCTTGATTTCAGACGGGCTGCATTGTTTATGATTTATTCTCTCATGCAGTTTATGGGCTTACTGAAATCTCTCCCTCACTGGCTGTTTGTGCTTACTCTCTGTTCTCAGGTGACCAATAAGGTGGAGCTGGAGCCGAGGCAGTTTATTGATTGGATGAGGCTTGAGCCGCAGTCGATGGTCTGGCTTCCGGTTCTACACAGAGTGGCGGCAGCAGAAACGGCCAAACACCAGGCCAAGTGCAATATCTGTAAAGAGTTCCCCATTGTGGGCTTCAGGTAATTAATACACTAATGACCGGTTGACTGTACGTTATGAAGAAAAGTAGAACCTACGCAAAGTCATGGTCAATGCAACAGATCTGAGAAGTATTCTGGCACACTTTGAGAAGCATTGTACCAGACAAAGTGTGATATCAAGCAGATCTGTGAGAGATTTAACACACACACACACACACACACACACACACACACACACACACACAGTTGCACGCTGCGCTGTCTGGGAGCAGAAAGGTTAGATTCACTCCTGAGGCCCAACATTCATCTAAATGTCAGCATCTGATAGCACTCTAAATAAGAGAGAGACTGATGAAAGAAACGGAGGACAGACGCATACGGTCAGTGCCATTAAGACTATTCTCTGATCGGCTCTGACACTTTTAAAAGTTCAGCTCTAAACTACCGCTGCTAGTGGTAACATTAATGTTTGAGATGAGTTCGATACGTTTACTGTCATTGAGCAGGAAAAGGCATTTTTAGGTTTTCAGATTTTGGAGGTTCAGCTATTTATTCTTTAATAAGATATGATGTATCTCAGAGGAATTTCTTGCATTGTGTATGAAAGGTCACAAGATCAAATCTTTCTCACCTGAGATATTTAAAATAATTATGATAATATTATACATTATATTATATATAATTAATATTTAATAACAATCAATGGCTTGTATTAATTAATTAATATTAATTATTTAATTATTTATATTTTTAAATAAATATATTTAAATATAGTAAATAATAATTATTAATATAGTATATGTAATTTATAATTATACATATAGTTGGACTTGGATTTTTAATGAAAAACAAGGTTCATTTATTTATAATCATTTACAATTAAAAATAAAGATAATGCTATATTATATTTAATAATATTTTTTTAATGTTAGTTAATAAAAATACAACTTTCCATTGTTAGTTCATTTCAGCTTGGGTCCATTAAATATTAACAGATGCAAATTTTGATTTTAATGTACTGATGTATTAGTAAATGTTGAAATTATCATTAGCTAAGATTAATAAATGCTTTAGAAATATTTTCAGTAGTTCATGTTGACTAATGTTGTTAATCAAATCTAATTAATTTGTTACCGTTATATGTAAACGAAGTGTTGTATATAATAAATTAGCCATTAAAATGTTTAATCAATTAGTGCATTATAGGTAGTATAAACATTTAACAGAAACTCATTTGCAGTCTTTGTACTGTAGAACTTATCAATTGTTGAAGCTCAGCTATATATCAGCTATATGTGAAACACTCTATTAGTTGTAATAATGGTAAAAAATCACCAGAAGACTGCAGTAAAATCAATAATTGTAGCAGTAAAACATCTTTATTGCATATATATTATATATTAATATAATATTTAGTTTTTTGCTTCAAAGGCGAGCCAGAATTTATAGTCAGCATTAATATCAGCCATGTACAAGATGTACAGCGCCATAACTACAGGTGAAACCTAATGAAAGTGTGTGTTAGAGTGATGTCTTGTGTTTTAGTTGGTCGTCACAGCCTCCACGGTGTATTTTAAACAGCCACTGTGTGCTGCTGTCACAATAGGTGGTGACCTTTTCAAATGTCATGCATACATACATAATGCTCGTGTATTACTGATAATCCTGCCATATTTAGTATCTTTGGCTAAGTCACACTGACAGCCTCCTCCATCTCTGGAGGACTGAGCACATCAGACCACACCATCTCGTTGTCTGAGGTGTTTCTCTGAGGCAGAGATTCAGTCGGACGTTTGACGGAGGAGATACGGAAAGAGTTTTGTCAGTGATGGATAGTAGAGAAGACTGAATGGAACGAGAGCGAGAAACGGAGCAAAATAAAGTCCGAGTCAGTCAAGCTGGATTTGAGAACTGTGAAAAAAAAAAACAACTGTGTTAATGGAGAAGAAATCCTGGGGCGTAATTCCGTTAAACTGATGAATTCACTCACAAAGCCTTGCAAATGTAATTAATTGTTTGGCAGATTAACAGTTGTTAATTGTTAAAGCAGTAATCCACAAGAGGCTGTGCATTACATTCATTTTGCTGTGGTTAAGCGGTATTCCCTCTGTGCCAACAAATGACTTTTTACAAGTGCTTTTGTAAATTGGTGCTGTGGTCCGAGACGTGGTCTAGCGAGAGTAGCGTGTGTGAGTGACCAAAGTTAAATTTGGCTTAAGCGATATCACCCCTCACTCTTACCTTTCTCACCTCTCTTGACTGTCCTATCAATAAATGTGTTGTCTATTAAAAGTAGGGCTGTCAAAGTTAACGCGTTAACGCATGCAATTAATCAAAACATTTTAATGCTTTAATAATTTTTTTAACGCAAATTAATCATTTCAATCAACTTTTTGCCGTCATCGCCGCGCGGAAGGTAATCTGACATTGTGTGATAAGGGTACGGTGAACCAGTTGCCAGGGTCGCGGTTTTCCCGCACAATTGGGCCATTTTGAAAATACAGTCGCGGGAAAAATTACAGAGCCGCGCGTTGCGTTTTTTTGGACTACTTTTATAATGTACCGCAGCTGCCCAAAGTGTATATAAACAAATAAAAATGAAAATGAAAAAAAAAAACATGTGGCATGCCAACTTGCTTCTGTAAACAAAGCTCACAATGCTTGCCTCGCCTCCAGTGTCTTCTGATTGGTCCACTGTTTTGGAACTGACATTGATGAGCGGAGCTGCTTGGAAAAGTTGAAATTCTTTTTAACTTGACATGGCATATAAAAAATGCAGTGCTCATGTGTAAGACGCTGCAAAAATGCAAGAACATATGCATCCATCTAGCACGTGTTTGCGTAGAAAAACAATGGAAAAGTACCACATTGGAATAGAAAAACACATTCTGTGTGAACAGCCCCTTAATCTTACAAGGTAAAGAGGTTTTTGCTACTAAACTGAAGTCCTCTACTTTAGTAAAATATTTTTTTAACCTATTTATGCACAATTTATTTCTGAAAATAATTTTAATGTCATACAGTCACGTTACACATAAACCATCTGTATGAGCAAGTTGGCATGTTTAGCTTTGATGAGGGATTGGATATGTCAATTTGAATAAATGAGGTAACAGCTTAAAAAAAGAAACAGTGTTGAACATACTTAATTTAGCACGTGTTAATGTTGAGTTTGACAGCCCTAGAAAATAAAGTAAAAGCAAATGGCAGCAACAACATCATAAAAGACATAAATGTTCAGTGAATAATTACATAAAAAACAAAAAAAAATCCAAGTCATGTCTGTTTATAGATTAACTCTATATCTCTATAATATTTGGCGTAATTTATTCATATTATTATTATTATTATTATTATTATTAAGAACTGTTACACTATGTAATAAAAATTTGTTTCACTTAAATTTTTATGGTTCTTCTGTAATTCCGTGGTGCTTATTATTATTGTACAATTTATTTTCAGGAAGAATCAATATTTTGGTAAGTATTTAGGTCAGGTAAATTTTAACTTCTATCATTAATAACGAAACACTGGTTTAGTACAGATCGTTTTAAGATATTTTGCTTTTGCAAAGATTGGAACATTCTAGAAGTTCTGTGATATTCTGTAATAATTTCTGGAACATTCCAGAACATTGTGGGACTAATCATAAAAGAAATGATTAGTCATTCAGTGTACACTTCTGAGTGATAACAGATTAGCTTGTATAAGTTGTCAACATTTTTTTTTTCATGAGCACTGTTAATGATACCCAAAAAAGTAATGTGATTTTCATATTCATGTCAAACTTCATAAAGAAATATTAAAAATAAAAGCAAACCAAAACTTAAAACAATTTTTTTTTTAATTATTTATTATTATTTTAATATGCCTCAGGACATCCAATATGACAATAAAATCACTGTAACATGTACAGTCTCAAGGCTTATCGTTTTATTTTTCAGTATCTTCTATCTTCATCAATTTTTTTCAGATTTTAGATCAGATATTCGTTTTATCTCACAGAAACTAATATAAAAGCTCTTGACCAAAGTCCTGATGGCGTGATATTTAGTCATTCTCAGCAGGGGCCGCAGTGTTATATTGTGCTTTCACATGGGCCACCCCGGAGAGAAAAGGAGCTGTTTTGGAAAATGCAGCAGCTTTTTACTGTCATGTCATTTATGCAGAAGTGCAGTGGAAATACTGCGCACTGGAGGAATTATATTCTATTGAATTTACTTCCCCCGGAGAGACCAGAAGAAACCAAAAACAAACAACACGTAGTGTGCGGTCCTCCTCCACACTCGATTTACATTTATATGAAGAAAATCTGTGAAGTAAAAACACTTCTAAACTGTGTGGTAATGATGTTATTGAATCGAGCGCGACGTGACTGGAGTGAATGAGTATTCTCAAGAGGACTGTCAGTTTCAGACAAACTCAGTAACAAGTGGATAATAAGTTTGACAAAACTACAGAATTGCTGATTTGGAGTTATGGGTATAATGAATCCAAAAAATGATGTTATTGTTTTCCTGTGTAAAACTGAAAATGATCAATTGCGAAAAAAGTTCATGCTGATTTTCTGAACATTGAAGGCCTATAATACTAATTGTCAGTTTTCTTTCTCTCTTTGCAGATATCGCAGTTTGAAGCACTTCAACTATGATGTTTGCCAGAGTTGTTTCTTCTCTGGTCGCACAGCGAAGGGTCATAAACTGAACTACCCCATGGTGGAGTACTGCACACCGGTGAGTTAGCAGCGCCTGAACGTCTGCCCCTCTCGTACAATCTCTCTCTACCCATCAAATCAAGGCATGTGTAATGAAGCTCGCAAATTGGAGCTCATAAAAGAGACATTTTGCATGAATGGGCATTACAGTGGGCGTTCAGTGGTAAACCTATGGCTCTGTTCCAAAACCTGAGATGCCTTCATGTGTGCTGCCTACAAAGGCAGCTACCTTTCAAGACAGCAACCTATCTGGAATGAAACCACATAACTAATTTGAAACACTCTACATACCAAGGTAACAGGAAGTGTTTTCAGAACTTTGGCTAACTATTATGGCAAGATTCTCTCAAAGTTATGAACAAACGCTCTTCCAGTAAAATTAATGGAATGTTACCACAACATTTATCTATATACCGTTCATGGAACTTTTTTCCTGAAATGTTTTAGAAACATCACTGCTTACTGTAGGGCCCTATGATATCCGTGTTATTTTTTCCCCCAAATTCCATTGTTTTTTTGTTGTTGTTGTTGTTGTTGTTTTTTTTTTTTTAAATTCCATTTTTCCCGTTTAATTTTTTTTAGGATTCTCTTTTTTTTTAGACTCTGTTTTAATGGTTAAATTAAAAAAAAAATCAAAAAGCATGTTTAATTAAGTGAAATCATGAAATTTACACACATTAACATCAATTTATTAAAAAGTTTAACGAACATTACATTTTTAAGGTACTATGAAATGTTTTATTTTTATTGATTTCTTTTTTTTCAGGAATGTTGTGTTGTGCATTTACATTTTTCTGCTAAATAAATCTGGTAAATATTTTTTTTGCTAAAAAATAATTTGGTAAATATTAATTTAAAAATAATGTTTTAATAGTAATTTTATTAGTAGTAGTTGTAGTACTATTATTACATTAAGCAATTTATTTCTGTCACAGTTTCTTCAAGTAAAACTGAACTTTTATTTTGACGGGTAGCTGTAAAGAGATATGATATGATAGTTTTTTTCTCAAAAGACATGGCAAGCAGTTCTAAAGGTTATGTTCTTGTATTTATGTCCTCATTTAGTGCTGAAAACACTGTGTGTGGTAAACAAAACTGCGCGTCTGTGCCATTCATTCACACAGAGACATGCAGAACATGCAGAATTCATATTTAAATAGTATTTTTGTGGCTTAATATTCACAGACACTAGTCCATATTTCATTTTGATTTAAGTTTATTGACCTACTTTTGATTTGTCCATTCAAAATTTGACAAATTCCGTGACATTCCATGTTATACAGTAAATTCCGTTTTTATTACTGGATTTCGTGATTCCGTCCATGTTTTCCGCACTGTGGAAATCATTGGGTACAATTACTACTTCGGAAAGTTCAAAGCAAACTTTCAAAAGTAACATTCCCATAATGTTTTCAAAGGAGCGTTCCCTTAACAAGACTCAAATTCAGAAATAACGTTTCTATAGCTTAATGGGAACCCTATCAAACATGTTTTTGTTAGCTTGGTAGGTGGCAACTTGTCATGCGAAACACACTGAGGATTGGACTCATGGTTGATTTCAGGTATAGGGTTTGATATTAGCTTGTGGCTAATAAGCTAAGCTAACAATATTGCAATAAGCTAACAACACAGTACTCTGTACAAATATTGTCTATAAAGTATATTTTTAATTCAGTGAAGGACACATGCTGCCTTATAATCATATCTCTCATAGGAGACGTAATCCTGCTAACTACTCTTTGGAAGAGCCTTAGCATCGGCAGCACATCTATTGAGTTTTTATCCAGCTGGGACTGTGATGTGTGATCGGTGAGCGGCAGCTCACGGTACGAGAGTAATGGCGAAGGTTAGTTTCTCTTCCACCGCTGCAGGCGAGATGGAGAGTAGTTAAAACTCAGAGGGCCTTGATCTATTAGCGTCACCGGCAGGATTTCCTCCCACCTCCACAACACAATCTCTGTGAAACCTGAAATTTAAGGTGTTCAATTCAATAGTTCAGTGTCAGAGCGTGAAATTGAAAAGCGGTCACTGTCATTCATCAGCATGACAAAAGGTAAACAAATGTCTTTTTGCTCTCTTCGACTCAGTGCAAATTTAGTGACATTAGACTGAATAATGATACAACTTAAAAACAATTTTAACTGGCACTTAAGTAAAGAAATGTTGCCTTT
>JAUZSZ010000143.1:3721272-3732846 GCA_034780575.1 Labeobarbus marequensis
AAAGCACAGAACCACCACATAATCCTGTAAAAGGAATAAGAAAATGAGAAAGGAAAAGGTGAGGACAGGAGGAGCAGGGAACATAAGCTCTTCTAAGGAGCAGAAGTGTGTATGTGTGCGTGTGTGTGTGTGTGTGTGTGTCCCTTACTTGAGTGGTTACATCCTCAGGGCAATGTCCATACCGGGGCAGTAGGACAGGAAGGCTGCCAGAGCCATCTCAGCAAACAGCCCGAAAATGAGAATCCTATTCCTATAAGTGCATAGGTTAGAGAATAGTCTTTAACAGAGACATATGCAAATATCACTCTCTTGAATGTGCTCACAAACATACACACACACATACTGACTTCATGCCCTGTTGGAAGACAGAGTTCCTGCATGTCTTGCAGATGATGAGGTCGGCCCACTGCACCACCACAATGCTGACGAAGAACGAGGTGTGACAGGTGAACTCGATGACCTTACGCTGCTCGTTGGTCTGAAACATACATATTTAAATAGATACATAGTGAAATGTAAACATTTTAAATACAGCATTTGTAAATCTACTGCACATATATTCTGTAATTGGTGTTAATAAATAATAATAAGAAAAACAGTCTAATAATTTGCAGTTTAAGCCTGTTAAATGTTAAAAAAATATGGGTTACAAATAAAAAAATGACATTTTGGTAAGATGTCAAAAATATATATTTCCTTTATGTCAACTTTACATAATTTTGGAATTCACTGTGTAAATCTATTTTAAATATGTCAAAATTAATTCCATGATTAATTACAATTAATCACATAAACCTATTTGAGTAATTGGTTTTAATTTTTTTTTTAAATGATTCACCAGTATATTTTAAAGAAATTAATACTTTTATTCAGCAAGCACACAAAATGATCAAAAGTGACAGTAAAGACTTTTACATTATTACAAAAAATAAATTCAAATAAATGCTGTTCTTCTGAACTTTCTATTCATCAAAGAATGCTGAATCCTGGAAAAAGTATCATGGTTTCCACAAAAATATTAAGCAGCACAACTGTTTTTTCAAATTGATAAAAATAAGAAATGTTTCTTGAAAAGTAAATCAGCATATTAGATGATTTCTGAAGGATCGTGTGACACTGAAGACTGGAATAATGATGCTGAAAATTCTGCTTTGCATCACAGGAATAGATTACATGTTAAAATATATTAAAACAGTTATTTTAAATTGAAATAATACTTTACAACATTACTGTTTTACTGTATTTTTTTAATAAATGCAGCCTTGGTGAACATAAGAGGCATCTTTCAAAAACAATAAAGTAATGAGTGTGTGTGTGTGTGTGTGTGTGTGTGTGTGTGTGTGTGTATGTGTTTACCCATTGCTGTCCATAGGTGTCCTCCAGGTCATTAACTGCACGATCGTCCCAATCCAGTCGAATTCCCAGCAGTGTTTGAGGCAGAAATCCATTCTCAGCCATGATCACAAAATAGGTGAAGAATCCTGCCAGTGCCTGAATCATACCTGCACACACAAAACACAAATGCACAGATAAACACAAAGGCACAAACACATGTACTTGCTCTTATCCCTGCAGAGCATGAAAAGCTATTTTATTCATAGTATCAATCAGAAGCATGAGGCCTATTCACCCCCCTCAGATTTCTAGAGTGGTTTTTCATTGACACTTATAGTGCAAAATATATTTGTTTCTTTGTAAAATAAGTTGCATGATTATTGAGGATAAAAAAGGTATTTGTACTTATCCAACACTATCCCGTATTACACAAATAAAACAAAGCGAGAAGTAGTTAAAAACATTGTTTCCTCCTTTTATCATGTCTTCTCTTGCCTAGGGCAACAAGTGAACTTAGTGACCCATCAAAAAATAAGCGCATGATGCCTCTAATGTTCATTTGTTTGCACAAATAAATTCTTCAAGGACAACAAAGTTTACAAGAATTAAGCTATAAAGGGCATGTGTGTGCGTTAGTTGATATCTGTGTGCAAGTGCACTTGAGGCTGACCGATCTGTCCGTAAGCCATGCTGATGAGCCTCTCATTCACCAGCTTGTCAGTTTTGGGGTTTCGGGGCTGACGCTTCATAATGTCACTCTCTGCCGACTCGTATGCTAGAGAGATTGCAGGAACCTGAGAGAAAGAGAGAATGATGACTGTGATGACAAAGATGCTCATGTGTGTGTGTGTGTGTGTGTGTGAGTGAAATGGTCTGGTGTCTGGTGCCCGAGGGTAATATCACACTTGACAGGAATTGGAAATAAGACTGAATGCGCACAAGTGTGAGTGTGTATAACACACCATGTCAGTGCCAAGGTCGATGCAGAGGATAGTGACGGTGCCCAGAGGCAGCGGCACACTGGCGATGATGAAGAGCAGGAAGGGTGTGATCTCTGGGATGTTACTGGTCAGTGTGTATGCAATCGACTTCTTCAGGTTATCAAAGATCAGACGACCTAAAACAAAGAGTATTTTATTTTATTGAATATATATATATATATATATATTGTTTTAATAAATTAATTGAAAGAAATACATTTTTTACATTCTGTAAACCAGTCAGGCCAATACATTTAGAAATTTGAAAGAGAGAAAACATGGAAAATCTGTAATGCTTCATTCCTTTTTTGTCCTAATACTTAACATTCCTTTTCTGTCTTACCCTCTTCCACCCCTGTAACAATTGAGGCAAAGTTGTCGTCCAGCAGGATCATGTCAGCAGCTTGCTTGGAGACGTCTGAGCCAGAGATTCCCATGGCAACGCCAATGTCAGCCTTCTTCAGAGCAGGGGAGTCATTCACCCCATCACCTGTCACTGCCACTATGGCACCCTGCAGCCAGAGCCAGCCAATCAGAATCAGAGTCTCAGACCAGTCAGCCAGTCAGAATCAGAGAAAGAGCTTTCAGGCATTCAGAATTAAAGAGCAGTCAGAAAATCAAAGTCAGAGTTAAAAAGTCTCCCAGGCAGTCTGAATGAAGGCATTAAATGTGTACAATTGTTTAGAAAATTTTGGTAAGATTTTTAATGTTTTTGAAAGAAGTCCCAGTATCAAAAATACAGTAAAAACAGGCATACTGTGCAATATTATTATAATTTAAAATAACTGCTTTTTATTTTAATATTTCTGTTTTAAAATGTAATTTATTCCTGTGATGACAAAGCAGAATTTTCACCTTCACTACGCCAGTCTTCAGTGTCACATGATCCTTCACAAATCATTCAAATATGCTGATTTAGAGCCCAGAAAACATTTCCTATTATTATCTGTGTTGAAAACAGTTGTGCTGCTTAATATTTTTGTGGAAACCGTTTTGCATTTTTTCCATGGTTGTTTGAAGAATAGACAGTTTAAAAGAACAGCAACTGAAATAGAAATCTTTTGTAACATTAAAAATGCCTTAATGTCAGTTTTGATCAACATAATGCATCCTTGCTGAATAAAATTAATTTCCTTTTAAAAATGTTGTTTAACCCCAGTAACTGGCCACTTACCATCGTAAAATAAACAAATCAAGGTTACTGTGAATAGTGCATTATAACAATGGCATCAGTAACCAAAATATTGCTTTCTTTCCAACACCATGAACAAAAAAATGACATAGAGGACCTAAGAAACACCTGCTAAAATTAATATAAACATTAAACTTCCAAAGGTCTGATATTTCAGTCTAGCTTGCATTTCGGTGAAATTTGTCATGTGTAAGACATCTACCGCCGGTTTCACAGACAAGGCTTAAGCCTAGTCCTAGACTAAAATGTTAGTCTGAGCTGTTTCAACTGAAAGAAACTTGCTCTGACTGATCTTAACATATATCAGTGCCTTTGTTTTGTCTCAAGATGCACACCAGTAATGTTTTTATCTAAGCATGTTTAAAAAAATTAAAAGTAAAAATTAAAGTAAAAAATTACTTAAATGTCCTAACTATGGCCTAATCCTGGCTTAGTCTAAGCCCTGTCTGTGAAACTGGGCCTATGTGTATTTGAACGTTTTAGTACAGGCGCGAAAAACAAGTCAAGTTTAGTCAGGCTCGCGCCGCATGTCAGGCTGAAACCATGCCCCACTGCTTACTGTGCATAAACTGTTTAAAAAGATTTGTTTTTAAAGACAATGCTTAAAGCTTGTTTAACTGATAAGCTTACACTATGAAGCGCAAAACAATTGACATTGTTGCCTATTTCTACCGGGTTATCTCCCAATCCTTAAGTGAATACGTAGACTTTGTTTAAACACAAAAAGCAAAATACATCCATCAAGTTAATAATCTAACTAACCTAAAATCTGTGTGGACGATGACGCTGTGTTTTTATCTTCTCCATGTGCCCGGTCCATTTGCTGTTCCACATCTTCCACTCCATCATCAGCTTTAGTAAAATAACCTGATAGCTGGAGATTTTACTCATGTTTTATCTGCTGTTTGTCTTAGGTTATCAAAGATTGTTCATTTCAAGATTACACCAGAACGAAGTGAAGAGTGGAGGCGAGTGGGGGCATTAGGCGCAGCGATCACCTGATAGATATAGTATGTGCCCAGCAGCCCAGGTCGTTCAAAAGTGAAATACAGAATAAATGCAACATTCAAACATGACATTTCAATCTCAAATGGTAATACATGGAATTTATGGAAAAGCTCAACTGAAAAACAGCACTAATAAGTGGGGGGCGTGGTAGCTTTGGCGATCCAGTCAATCTACACTACAGCCAATCACGGGCCCCCTCCTTGCTTGGGTCCCGGGGCTTCAGCCCCACCTAGCCCTATTGTTAATCCGGCCCTGGTCATTAGCCCAAAGTACTGCTATATATATATTAAACATCAAATAGCCACACCCACAATGAAATCTCATTGGCTGAAAGTCCTGCCATATGTTACATGTCAAATAGCCCCGCCCCCACTATGAAATCTCATTGGCTGAAAGTCATACCAAATATTAAAAATCAAATAGCCTACAATCTCATTGAAGTCCTGCTATATTTTAAACAAACAGTCCTGCCCACTGTGAAATTTCATTGGCCCAAAGTACTGCTCCTGCTACATATTAAACATCAAATCCCATCTGAATGGCTGTTATTGTGTGGCTTTCAAATATTCAATCAGCTTCTCCTTGTGAACGACCTTTACGAACGAACAGACGGACGCGGCGCATAAACAGTATTCCAGATGATAAATTTCACTGGTCACCCGTCCACGGCTCATTTATCTTTCTCTGTGAGTTGTTTACCTACACCTGTGGGACGTCACCTGCTTTGAAATGCAGGTCATATTTGAATGTGTTCCTCGCATCCAGTGCTGACTTTGAATCTGTGTCTAATTTACACAATTGAGTTTGAGTTTTCTTCATTAAGTCCTGTTGCTTCTCTAATTCTCTAACTGCGAGTCTGTTTGCAGCTTGACTTGACCTCCATGCCAAGGTTCCTCTTTGATTTTAGATGAGTGCGTAGGAGAGGACGGGTTTCTGTGAGGATTAGAGTCTCGCAGGAGACAAATGCACCGAAATACCTCCATGCAGTAAATATCACCTGGTTTGTGCTCACACAACACGCTAAAATCCCATTGGATTAGCTGTAAAGGACATACAACGGGATCCCAGGTAACACATTTAGGTTATAAAAACATTGTGGGAACATTTTGAAATATTTCTGAAATGTTGACTAGTCCAGCTTTCTTAAGGTTACATAAAACCGCTTCTTCTTTTCACCCAAAATAAAATGTTATTTAACAATGTTAAAATGTCCAGTTTTCTTGTCACAATTTCAAGGTTAAAGAAACTTCTTAAAAAAATTTTCACCCAAAATATAAGATTATTTGACTGTTTATTTTTAATATTCTATAAGTGTTAACATGTCCAGTTTTCTTGTTGTGATTCGAATGTTATTTAAAGGTTACAAAAAATGTTTCTTACAACATTCTACTAACTTTATTTTTACCCAAAACTAGATGTTATTTGAATATTTTTTTTAATAATCTAAGAATGTTGAAATGTCCAGTTTTCTTGTCATTATAAAATTATTTAAAGGTTCCTACAACATTTTACTGACTTTATTTTCACCTAAAATTTCATTTATATTTTCAATGTTCTTCATCAAGTACAAACTAGATAGTAAAGTTTAAAGTTGGCTTGAGAAAGCCAGACAAAGATTGAAAACGTTTTAAAAGCATGTTGCTAGCATGGTTACAATGTTGCTAATATGTTTTCAACATGACTAGCTTGTTGTTAGCATGTTGCTAGCATGTTTTAACATGTTACTAACATGATTAGCATGTAGCTAGATAGTTTTAACAATTAACATGTTGCTATCATGTTCTAACAGGATTAATATGTTGTTGGCATAATTAGCATGTTGCTAGCTAGTTTTTAACATGATTAACATGCTGATAGCATGTTGCTAGCATGTCACACATCAGCTTTCACATGATGAAATCCTACAATCTTACATTGCTTTGCATTCTTTTTTCTTTTTTTTTTTGTACTTTTGTGTATTTACATTTTTGGCTATATGTAACGGTATTAACCTGAATTGAATGTTTTCTATTTTGTATTTAATAAATCCATTGATTTGAAATCTCTTTGACTACTGTACATTTTTAACAATATAGACATTAGTTATGTGGTGACTGCATCCATTTCAGATGTATACTAACTGATTTTCCTAAAGACTTAAATTATAGTAGCTGAAAAGTATTTAAAATGAGCTCCAACCCTGATCAAAAACACCTGAACCAACTAATTAGGATCTGAAGAAGCCCTTGATAATTACAGACAGGTGTGTTTGATCAGGGTTGGAACTGAACTCTGTAGGAAGTTAGATCTCCAGGAACAGGGTTGGGCACCCCTGCTCTATAGACAACAAAACAACTGAAATGTTTCCAGGCCCAGAAATGTAGCAAGGACATCGGTAAAATAGTCCTTGTGACATCAGTGGTTCAACCGTCATTTTACAAAGCTACGAGAATACATTTTGTGCGCAAAGAAAACAAAAACAGCTACTTTATTCAACAATTCTTCTCCTCATTCTGTCTGCCACTGTTGTGGACAGTATCATAATGCATTTGCATGCTGTCCTCTGCATGTAACCAACGTATGCGAGAGCAGCATGCGCTGCTGTGCCTTGTTTGTTCGTAGATCAAAGCATGCGTATGCTTTGTGATAATCTCCACATTGGCAGCAGATGGGATGAGGAGGAGAAGAACTGTTGAATAAACTTATTTTTGGGGTTTTTTTGGTGCAAAAAAAGTATTCTCATTGCTTCGTAAAATTACAGTTGAACCACTGATGTCACATGGACTATTTTACCGATGTCCTTGCTACGTTTCTGGGTCTGGGAACATTTCAGTTGCATTGCTGTCCAGGCAGGGACAGAAAGGTCTCGGATTTCATCAAAAATATCTTAATTTGTGTTCTGAAGATGAACGAAGGTCTTAGGGGTTTGAAATGACATGAGGGTGATTAATTAATGACAGAATTTTAATTTTTGGGTAAACTATCCCTTTAAGTCGTAAACTAAACAGCTGACCAATCAGGTTGTGACCATATCCTTATGCCTTTTGTTTTGTATCTTTAGGTTCGGTGTTAAAAATGACTGTGAATGCTAAGCGAACCAGGACTATATGTATAATTCTCTTATTTGTCCATAGAAAAAAGAACCTAGACAACTGAACTACAAGTGTGAACACATCCTATGTATCGTATTTGTCACTCTGGTTTGGATCTTGATTTGACTTGACTTGGGTTCTGTCACTCCCTTTTTGGAGACTTTCCACAATTTGAGGATTCTTCAAAGGTCAACAAGGATTGCAGTTTAGAACTGTCCTTGTTAAACACTACCTAGTAGACTAGTTCAGATTCTACTCAACAACACTATTTCTTGAAGCAGCAAGCTACAGATGCTCCTCTCACACACATGATGTGACTGGAAGCCTAATGTCCCATTAAATCTAACCCAACAGTTCAAAACGGTAAACAGAATTGTATGGTTAACAAAATAATTCAGTGTAAAGCAAGAACACAGATTTGAACACAGGTTTTTTAAGGGCTGACAATAAAATGTAGCTTTAATATTTGTAATGTTGTAACCTTTTTTTAATGAAAGCAATAAAGTGTGATTGTATTTACAGTGTACTCTACTGCTTAATTATAAAATAAAATTTTGGATGCACTACATCCTGAGCTGTTGTAAAATAAAGCAATTACAGTAACATTATTATTAATATTTACACAGTAGTTATTTTTATGCTACTCAGATGTTGTGTTGCTGAATAAGGCACAGTGATACTCTCTCTTACTGAATCAGCTTGTGAATTGCTGTTTTCTTTAGGTAACTAAAGTGTGTGTTTGTTTGTCACTGATGTAAACGGTGAGAACAGTAGTTCAATAATCTCCAAATGGCTGCCCTGTCCTTCTGCCAGCCTTGTCGATTCTTGACGGTGTTCTTTCATTAAGGATTTGGCAGTACTGTGTGTCTGTGGCCCCTGAAGGCAGGGGAATGAATATGGGACAGGGAGTGTGGAGAGCTTCCTCTGATGCCTCTGAAAATCCAAAATGGCATACTGGGGGAAAGCAGACCTGGCACTGTGCTGGTCCTGGCAAACCAACTTTTTTCCTTCGTCCCTCATTTTCAGTGCTCTTCCCATCCTCTGTTCCTCTTTGATGTGGTGTTTGGCATAGAACAAGGCATGAAGAGCCCAGCTGAGCGACGGATTTATCCTTGATAGGAGAAAATCAAAAGAGAAAAATGAATTACCATCCACCTTGCAGCACTCGTGTGGTGAATGTGGGAGGTGAAATGAAGAGTCATGGGGTTATACATGTGTTTACGTGCTGAAAATGAAAGGTACGCAGACAAACAGAGAAGACAGGAGAAGGTGACATCCACAGGATGCTCGGAAGAAATGAAAAGCCTCTTTGATTGAGAGCGACAGCAAGGAGAGCGACAAGCTCGTGCTCTTGATCTAGTACAAGTCACAGGAAAGTGCTGTCAGCTGTCCTACAAGTACATGATTTGACCTGGATGATACAAACACACTTTCTAGTCAAAGTTTTAGAACTGATGTTTATCAAGGCCATTCTTAATGGATTAATTTGCCTAAAAATGAAGAGAAATTTTAACTATTGTTTCAGGGTTGCCAGGTCTGCATAATAAAACAAGCTCAACTGGTACTCAAAATTAGCCCAATCATGGCCAAAACTATCTTAACTGTGTTCTGGGGGAAAGTAGGGTTTCGCTTCAAAAGTATACAACTTCACTTCAACAGTATACAACTAAAACATGTTTGGCAACACTGTTTTGATTGTTATTTGTTGCTTTTCTCCATGTAAATGCAATGAAGAGTTCCAGTGGAGACTCAAACTTTCAAGCCTCAAAAAAGATTAAAAGCAACATAAAATGTCATAAAAGCAATTCATATGCGCTGTGTTCCCAAATCCTTTGAACTCAAAATCTTCCCTGACTGCTAAGACTGGATCTTTGAGTCAGTAAGAACTGAATTCACTTTTTACCTGAAGTCAAAATCAAGTTTTCCTATATTCTCTCTTTCTGACTCTTGTACTGTGCCTTTAAGTCTTCTGTATGTAAATGATGTCAAATATGATTGGTCAGACTCTGCCTACTGGTGTAGTTCATCCAGTTTGTCATCTGTGTTGGTCAATATTATATTAAATTATTATTGTATGTAAATTTAGACCGGATTTAGACTAGTCTCCATTTATGTATGGAGGGAATTTTCAAAAGGAATTGCAAATTGTATTTTCATTTGCATTTTCCATAAGTGGATGCATAAACTGACATAATCCAAATGCAATTGCAAATCTTGCATTACCGTTTGCATTTTCACTTTTGCGAAAGCAATTTCAAATGGAAAAGCAAAGTACATTTGCAACTGTATTTCCCATGCCTTTGCAATTGCATTTGGATTGTCACAATTTATGCGTCCACATATGGAAAATGCAAATGAAAAAACAATTTGCAATTCATTTTGAAAATTGTCTGGATTATCCTTCTAATTTTTTTATTTTATTTTGTAGTTGCTTTTTTCCAAACCAACTTACATTGTATTCAAGCCACACATTTGCATTTTAATAGTTCAAACCTTTGGCATTGCCATTCTGGAAAGCTGTATTTAAAAATAGGAGATCATATTGTTTTGTGCATAATAATTTTGACTTATAAATTAGTCATTTTTGCAGCTTGGATTCAAGAAAAATTATCTTTAAAAAAAAAGCCAGGGTGTTGCCAGGGCGCTCCTATGCAGATGTGTTGCCAATGCTTTTTAGCATGTTGATATTTGGTTACGACTCTAGGGTGTTTTGAGTGGTTGCATACTGCTAAAACAATTTCAAAGTCTGTGATATTCTGGAGAATCATATCATATCATAAGCCTGCTTACTTAGAAAAGTAATAATACATCAGCAAGCAAAAGCCGTGGGTTGAATTATATGCTGAAGTTACTTGATTTAATGTTAATCTATTTCTGCTGTATCTTACAAGACAGTATAGGCTTGTGATTTATTAAACAGGATTTTTATCAGATGTAGTTTAGCCTCTCATTATGGTACGATTCACTATGTAGAATGAGTCAGCATGTTCTTCAGCTCTTCTGGGTATTTCTGCCTGTCTCTCATCCTACAGACTCTCTATAAGGATGCCAGCAGTATCTGAGTAGATGTCAGATCTCTACATTGCCAGTATAAATGTGTTCAGCCGCTATTGAGGTTGAAATTGACTCAAATCATCCTTCGTGACCGTACAGCACGTAGAATTTTATGTTCTTCCCAGAAGCAGCCATTATCATCAGCCGCAGATCTCGGAGGATTTTCTGATAAATGGTTTTGCTGAATATTGCTCCCCAAGTTTAAATATAAAGTGTGATGTTTTATATGTTTGGAGATATGATTGTCTCATCTGCTAAGTAATTTACCTCCAGCCCACTGAGATGTTATTACAGATATTATAGCCTACATAAAACATGAAACAGCTCAGGGTTTCTGGACTTCTGTATCAATAACCGGAGATTATATTGATATTGTTAAATTAATAAATACTATGCAACGAGTGTTTTAATTTCTGTTACTTGCTTTTGTGTTCTGTTACATGCTGTTGTTTTTGCAAACGCAATTTCAGTCTTTTACAGTCGTCATAAAATGAGAAATCAGATGTTCTTTCATCTTTTTAATTAAAAGAACCGTACTGTACAGTGAAAACATGCTGTTTTCAGAACTAACAATTTCCCCCACTAAACGACCATTAATTGAAATTAAAGTACAGTTAAGCTCTTATCATAAAATCCTCAAATGAAATCTGGATACGTTAACATATGTCTATATCATCGATGCTTATTCATTGTTCAGAAACTTGGCCAGTCCCGTCACAGTGAGATAATGGAGAGGAAGTATAGATGTTATTCTAAAACAACTGGAAAAAATAATAAATGTTGTCAAGTTTGTCAGAGCTTGTGCTATTTCGTCATTGTGTGTAGCACCTACTGTTCTGCAGATCCTGCTGTAGAGTTTCAACATTAGAAACGAGTAACGAAAGTATATTTTCAACAAAATCCCCAATCCTTTCAGACTGCACGGTGCATTTTG
>JAUZSZ010000143.1:4127792-4139161 GCA_034780575.1 Labeobarbus marequensis
TACAGTGTTTAAACATGGTAAAAACCTGATTTATTAATTCGAACACTAAGGAAACATTCTGTTTTATAATTTTCCAAATATTATTTCCAAACATAACAAGTTGTAACATTTAAAAAAGGGACTTACTTTACATTAGGTGACCTTAACTACTATGTACTTACATTTAAATTAATCATTTGGCACAGTGCACTTACTTATATTTTTAAAAAATACCTCTCTATGTAATTACATCTGTAATTAATTTCTGTAATTACATTTATAATTACACTGTTGGGTTGACCCATCCCTTACACCTTTACCCACTTTAAACCTACCCATACCACCAAACCTGTCCCCCACCTCAATAGCAGCTAAAGTGTTTTGCAATACAGTATGAACACAAGTACTTATTTTTGATGTAAGTACATAATAGCCAAATGTCTAAAAAAGTCTCTTTTAAATATAAAACCTTCCATGAATGATGCATACTGTAAATAATGTTTTTGTGCTAATGTTTTGATAACATTCCATTAAAATTACTGGAAGAATGTTTGTTTAGAACTTTGAGAACCTTGATGGAACTTTTATCAAAGTTCTGAGAATGTTCCTTGTTAGATGAGTAAGCATTTAGAACTTTAGATCACCAGAAATAAATTTGGTCAAGAGTGTCCAAATGATTTACAGGATGGTGAATAATTTTCATGGTGTGTTTTTTTTTTTCTTCTTCTTCTCTTCAGAAATTACTAGCTCTTCAAGCCTGTGATAAGGAACAGGGTATTTACAAACCACACTGTTATGCAGATGAAGGACAACCTATGGCCAATGATGAACTGGATGCAATATCCATTCCAGAGGATGACTTTCATCCAGAGATGCTTAAAAATCTGGACAGCAGGTTCAGTCAGCTAGCAACAATTTCCAGACCTGACCTGATGAGAAGACGACAATTATTTCAGGAAGTGTAACCTAAATACATATATTTAGGACAAAATACAACAAAGGTATTCACATTTTTACTACAGTTCTACAGCCTCAATATTGATAAATATAACTACATTTGCATTTCCTGAATGCAAAAATCTACAGTGCTTAGATATTTTTTACAAAGGAATAGTATTAATGTTTTAGGTGAGCTCAGGTTTTTGGCTTTTGTTCTGTTTATTTTTGTTCTGTATTTTTTGTACTGTGTAATAATTTGCAGACATTTAATACAATAAAATGTGGTGTAATTAATTATTACTCTGAGAGTACATGGGTGGATGGTCATAATAGAGGTTTTAGTTGCTGATAAGTGTGTTTGAAGAGAATGTCTTTTTTGACTGTGTCATGCAAAATCCTGTGACATATCTGGGTCTGTTGTTTCCCTGGGCATGAAACTGCTCTGTTGTTTCAGGTGTTTTTAATCCTTTACCGTAAAAATGTGAAACAGTGAGTGTTTTTTTTTTTTAATATTAAGTGTACACTGACGTATGGGAATTGATGAATGTTTAATAAAACTCAGTGTTTAATCTACTGAAACATAACAGGCTACTGTTTTTCTTGTGTGTTAGGTTTTATTTTGACAGGTCTCTCGACCTGCTCAACCTGTTTTTTTTTGTTTGTTTTTTTTTCTTCTAATTCATGTTCAACACACAGCTCTTGAAATAGTTCCCTTTTACATGCCTCACAGTAACCACTTCACAACAGCACTTTATCTCACTGTCCCGCAACTTGTTTCCCACCTGTTGCTTGTAAATCTTTAACGTTTCCAAAATCTATGAATGCATAAAAGTACCATTCATCAAAACAAAAAGTAATGAGATGCATATTGTATATGAGACACATCATGTATTTATTAAAGAACATTGTATAAATTAAATAAAAAAAAAATAAAAAAACTTTTTTTACACTAATTACATTAAATTGTTGAAATTTGTGGTTATGTCACTAAATACAGGAATATTTGTACTTATGTATTTACACGAATATGCATTAGCAGCACTGGCATTTAATCTTTTTTGAGGTTTTGAAGCTTTTTAAATTATCAGAGAAATCACAACTTTAATTACACATAATATTTAACATTTTTGTAAGTAATCAAAAAGGAGTATTTCAGTACATATTTATTATTTGTACTTTGGGGATAAATTGTGATTTAAAAAATTATATATATATATATATATATATATATAAAAATAAGAGTAACAAGTTTTCATAGTAATCTCATATATTTCATCTTTTTACTTTATTGACTTAATAAATCATTTTTACTCTGTTTACCTGTAGTACAGGTGCACATGCACCAGGTCTTGAAGAGGATGCTGACAGAATGATTTACTGCTTGGAAAAGAAAAGATACTCAGCTTTGAAAAAAAACTTTTTTGGAATTTTCTTCATGTTTATTTACCAACTATATCTATTGTTCCTCTATCCATATAATGATGTGCACTGTAATGTAACTTTTAAAAAACATAAAGGACTTTATCAAGCCAAACTTGTACTCTTTAGGATGCACTTAAACCATATATGGTTTAATAGAAATTCAGAAAAAAAAAATGTCCTCATCGGAGAACAAACATGAATGGAAGGGAAAGAGGAGGTACATTTGAGCACACATACTTTCAGGAAGTGAAACCCATGAAGAGTTTCATACACAAGGCCCCATCAGCATGTGATGTAGTTGGTTCATCTGGCTGGGCCTCATTTCTGCAGTGATTCAGTAACTGATCATTCTTTTCCTCCAGGCTTATGCTATAAATCTGACAGTGCAGCTGGATGACATCATGATACATTACCTTTACATAAAGATCTCAAAACTGGATACAGTAACACTGTTGTGTTTCTGTGGTGCCACCCACAGACTGCAATACCTTAAAACAACATGACTACTTTCATAAAGAATTCAATACTCTTATTTTATACAACTAAAATAATAATAATAATAATAATGAAACAACAATGAAAATTTACATTTTATCTTGTCATAATTTGCATTAGCATGCTAATTTATCAGTGCTTTGCTTTACATCAAATGTTTTTTTATCATTGCTTAGTAATGTTTTTCAAAATGTATTTATTTATTTATAATTGATTATTATTATATATTTATTATTCATTACAAACATATTTAATTATGTCAGTGTCACAACCACTGCAAAGGACAAAATGTTAACCATCTTTTTAGATACATTTATGGACTAACAGAAAAGTTCAGATTTACATGAGGGCTTACATGAAGTCTAAGTCATGTTTTTTGAACTATACTATCGTAAAGTGTATTATGCTGAATATATTGTAGTATTTACAACACTTCGTTATACAGCATACTGTTAACTATAGTGAACTGATAAAGTGTGATAAATACTGTAGTAGTTTTTACTTTAGTTTAGTTAGTTTACTTTGGGTAAAGTAATTTGTTTGTATTACTATAGTTGTTATAATACCACAGCAACTATAGAATTACCACAGCAAATTAATTCAAGTACTTTACTATAGTATGGTTCAAAAACACTGTATTTATATGAGAGTTTACATGAAGTCTAGACACACTAATAGCTCATAACATGTTTTAGTCTCATTGTCCAGTGTGTAAGACTATCATTGTAATCTTACTAATCCATCAATGGGAGTTTGATGTTTTAGATCCCTCACTTTTTTACAGACGGTTACAAAAGTTTTGTCTCCCACAACATGAGTCATTGTAAGATGATGATAAAACTGATTTGAAGAACTGATGTTGAGAAATATTCCATTGCTACATTCCTCCCTAATGCCATGGGGTATGCTGTAATATTTTGGGAAAATAATGACAGTACGAAAGAAGTAAAACTGAGCCTATTTAGTACCGTTTTAGTTACAGCAGCTGTAATGAGCAAACAGAAGAGCAACATGGCTGTGTGTGAATGTGTTACGGGGGTAAGTTGTGTCAGTTGCGCTTTAAATAAGGAGAAGAAATTGAGACAAACTAATATTCTCAATTATATTTAAATTCTGTATGTTTCCTATCAGCTGGGATTAGAATCAATCATCTGCAGTACATTATAAAATGGAATATGATTTAAAACAAAAAATGAAAAAAGTAAAATAAAATAAATATAAAAATAAGATAAGTGGCACAGCTTGAAAGTTGAGCCATTGGGAAATATCTGTACTGTTGTTGTAAAAATGCATAAAGTTTTCCGTTACAAATAAGGTTAAGATGGGGTTAGGGTTAAGTTATAGTCTCTATATATAAAAACGGTGTGTGTGTGTGTGTGTGTGTGTGTGTGTGTGTGTCACACTCAGCTGTCTCCACTACATTGTTGTATTGTTGGCTGTTGAATGATGGTGGAATTTTCATGATTGCTATCAACATGTAGTTTTCATGATATTCATGATAGTTATATGTGAAACATGCTATTTAAAATACACAAAAACAACTGTATTACATATTGCAAATAGGTACATGATATGAGGTGGTTATTGACTGTTAAAAATCGACACTGCCCTCTTGTGTTGAACAGGTGACATGACACTTGTGAATGTGACGAAATTTGGAAAAAAATAGTTTTGAGTGATTGTGAGTTAAATCTCACCTCTGTTTGGCCATTGCTTTCAAAAAAAAAAAGGTTCAACAGATATGTCTGTGACTGGCTACATTACCCAGCTCTGTAAAAACATGTTATGAATAGAAATGCTGTACACAGTGCTAACACAACCAGGCAATGCGTAGTTTGCCCAATCTGTTTCACCCATGTGCTATTATTTCAGCTTTAGGGGTGTGTGTTCAGCTCTAAATTTTATTTGTTTCTTCATATATTTGCTCTCACAATTCAAAGATGTTTATGCAGTATAGTTGTGTTTAGTCATGTTATAACCTGAAATGTTACAACCCATTACAACATGTCCATATGGGTCATCTTGTCACAATTCACTTCCACTCTTTCGGGGTAAAAAAAAAAAGTATGCATAAATAAATAGATAAAACTCCACCACTGTGATGATGAATAAACTATGACTGAAGTATTCTTAAATACTGAGTAAATAATTTAGGGTCCATAGATACTTTGGGTGAAATATTCAGTTACTTTTCTTAATATTTTTCTAGGCAAAGAAGTACTGACTATACTGGCTTCTGATGAGGATGATTCAAGTACAAACAATGGAACATTCGTTTTCACAATCAAGTCTGTCACACCAAACACAGATAATGTTGAATTTTATATTGAGCAGCAAAAAGAATCTGTTTTAAGAGGTGTTTGGACAATGAGGTAATGCACTATTTTTGTACCTTTAATACATCTGTTATTCCATTCAGACAACACATACTGTTGTTCATGCTTTGTAAATATTTCTCCATTCCTACCCAATAAACGTTCTGCTAAATGAATCTTTTCCAGAAAGCTCAGAAATATACAATTATTGTTGAAGCCAAGGACAAAGGGGAAAAGATACAGTTCTCAAGTACAAGTACACTGATAATCAGTATTTCAGATAACAACAACAATCTTCCAGAGTTCTCTGCCAAAACAGTAAGTTTCATAGTGGACTGTAATTGTTTTTTTAATGCCAAGTTAGACATGTTGTCCTATAAAATGTTAAAAAATGTTTGACTTATGTTTCAGGGACCAGGGAAGGTCAAGGAGAGAGAAACGTCTCCAGGTTGTAACCCAACCTGCCCAAAGGTTGTGTCTGTGTTGCTGGTTATGATGCTCATACAAACAGAGAAATTTTTTGATAGCTCTACAATCCGTGTTTACACAGAAATGTCTTGTGTAACTGCCTCTACAAGTTCAGCTGGGATAGGAGCTATTTTAACCAAAAAAGATATCTACTGTATATATATCTACAGCGTGTATACATTCATGTTGACATTTCTCAAAAAAAAAAACTCTCTTTATTTTTCGCCTCATTTCAGCAAATGGACTACAAGGAGCAGACATGTTTTTTCGAATCTCAGATTTGTTAAAGGTGAAGATATTTATGGATAGATAACTGCTGATGCAAAGACTGGACAAATATCCATGATTAAAATTCTGGATAGAGAGTCACCATTTGTGAGAAACAGCACCTATATAGCAACCCTGTATGCTGTGGATGAAGGTAAGACAAAAAATGTACTAATATTAGGAGGACTTAACTACCATACACTTACATTTAAATTCATCATTTGATACAATTCACTTATGTCTACATACAAGTTTTTACACTGTATTTATATTTTAAAAATATTTGCATGTAATTACATCTGTATTTCTGTAATTAATTACAGATGTAATTCCATTCATATCTCTCAGATGTAATTACAGATGTAATTAAACCTACCCATACCACCAAACCTGTCCTTAACCTTACCTGTATCCCACCTCAATAGCAGCAAAAGTTTTGTAATACAATATGAAGACATGGATGATCCAGCTTTTGAATGAAGAAAATAGGCCTCAAAACAGTGACATTTTGGAAAAGCATGCCTTATTATTAATTTGTTAGAAAAATAACAAACTGCTTGTTAATATTTTTAAAGCTTATGTCAAAATCATGTGGTGTCAAGTCATTTGGAGAAATCAACATGTAGAAAAAAATACCTCTATATAATATATTTAATATATATTTAATAGTGTTAAATACTCTTTAACACACGGGAGCATTTGAAATCTGCATCTATCAATGGATCCGTCAGCGGATGCCTAATATCTCTGCTCATAGACTGATCTGCTGATAGAGACAGCTCTGAAATGCTCCCGTGTCTATCTGTGTAAGTGCTCGGTGAAGAGCGTGAAGCGATGATAATTGTAGCCAATCACAGAGATATCTGTTGAGCGCATGAACAAAATGGTCAATCAGAGGAGTTTAAGAATCTGCTTAACAGTGCTCAAAATGCTACCAGGAAATGCTGGTATTGTCATATTTTTAAAATTTCAGCACAGACAGGTACCGAAGTCAGTACTTTGACAACCCTATTTGGGTAGGTGATATTTACGTTCTCTGTGGTCGAGTTGGCAATGGATGTGCTAGTGGTAATGCAGTAAGGAAAGGAGAAGGAATCCATTTCAACAGCCTTGAACATGAAGCACTGTAGGATGCTAATCTCTTGGAGCACCAAAAGGTCCTAAAATCTGGAAGCCAGACATGGCCCTGGAGTAGGTGCAGAAGGTACCACATGAACACAGTACAGAAAATATAGAACAAAAATAAACAGAACAAAACAAAGACTAAAGTACCTTGAAGTGAAGGTTTGCTCGTCTGAGCTTAACCTTGTTGTAAATGTCTGTACGTCTTCTGCCTCTCTGGGCTAGAGTCTCAGAACTTGGTCAATCCACTTTGTTTCTCTAGGATGGAGACTCAGGACGTGCTGCATCTGTTGTTGTCTGGCTGGACAAAGACTCTGAACGTAGAATATCTCTTCCCTCACATGCCAGAGGCTCAGAACATTGGTGATCTGTTTCTATCTCCTACCACAAAGGCTGGAGTGTCTCTCTGGACAGGAGACTCAGAACGAGTGTATCTGTTAGTGCCTCACTGGACATGCCAAAGACTCAGAACAAGGAGTGTCTTTTGGGAGGGTACCTGTCCCCCCTTTCTGATGAGGAGGAGATTGCAATTTGATGCTGCTCCATTTCTGTGCTGTGACTGGCTGTTTCCAACAGAGCGGGGGAACACGGTGTGGTCCACCCTTCTTTCCTCCTCTGGAACTTAGTATCACTAAGTTTTACCAGTGCAGTAATATTGATATTAGTGCAGTAATTAATTGTAATAATATAATAAATACTGTAAAATAAAATGTTACCGTATTAGTTTTAAAGATTAAACATGCTGTAAACATTATTGTGAATTGATAGTACATTCATTTATAAACTAATAAAGTTCAACTCATATTTATATCCAACACTCTTTGTTGCCTTGAATAATGTTTAATCTAAATCATGGATGTTCTCATAAAGGTGTCTTTCAGTATAGGTATTCAAAAAACTGATTCTTTCTACGTAAACAATATAAATGTGTCTATAAATATAAACTCAAGCCTGAAGGTCACATCACAAACCTTGAGTAGCAATAAAACTCTTCATGTTCTTTGACAGCTGGGGTAAATTAGAGCACTCTGGGAAATATTTTGTTGTTAAACCAAATTCAATGTAGTAACATTTTAAAAAGAATGTTAGATGACTACCGAACATTTTATTTTGAGTCCACGTCATGCATTCTACAAACTATAAGTAATTTTGTAACTAAATGTCAACTAATTCTCATTAATTTGCAACTATAAATGTCAACTAACTTTCATTACAGCATTGGTAGACTTTTAGGTAGGGGTTAGTAGAATAAATTGACGTACTTGCAGTCTACTGAATGTCTGTTGGAGGACCATCAAAATGTAGTTTTAGCAGATATTAAGCAGACAGTCTATTAATACTCTAATGACTGCTAGTTGACACGCAGTTGCAAAATTACTTATAGCTATTAGAAAAAAGTGGATTATCAAAACAAATTTCAGATATAAAACCTTCCATGGATGATTCATAAGTAATGATATTGTAATGTTTTGAGAACAATAGTAAAGAGCAGATAACTCTAAATGAAATTTTTATTAACATTACTGGAAGAATGTTTGTTGTTGTGGGGAATAATATTCATGGTGCTTTTGTTTTTCCTTCTCGTCTTCAGAAACTACTTGCTCTTGAAACCCGTGGCATGGAGCTTGGTGTTAATGAACCGCACTGTTACACAGATGAAGGACAACCTTCAGCCAATAATGAACTGGATACAATATCCATTCCTGCGCATGCTTACAAATCTGGACAGCAGGTTCCAGTTTAGGACAAAATGGAATGAAGGTCAAAGTTGTTTCTACAGTTTTACAATATGAATGATGATAAAACATGCATTTGCATTAACCAGTGCTTACAAAGCAAAGAATAGTGTTGACATTTTTTTATGTGAGCTCAGATTTTGGTCTTTGTAAATTCAATTTTTATCATGACTGTCAGCAAATCTCTTGCTTTCAGTTGGCTACAGAAGAATATTTACATTGCGCCAACATATTTGCAAAGTAAAAGAAAAATACAAAGCAAGTGTGTTGCATTTTTTCAGAATGTTTTGAAATAATATGATGATGTCATCCCTGTTGTTGTGTGCTGGACATTCAGTTAAATTCCTATTACAACATGTACAACAATTATCTGTTATTATAAGTAACATTTAAATGAATTCTGTACATTAAATGAGCTTAATAATTTCAGACATTTAATACAAAAAATATGGTGGTGTAATGATTTTATTTGGTAAAACCTTCTCTAACAGTACATGGGTGCATGATGATCGAAGAATTTTTAATTGCTGATAAGTAGTTTCACAACCATGCATTTTACAGAATGGTTTGCTTATGGTATGCAATTATTTTAATTACATGATTAAATGTTTAATTTTTGTAAGTGGCCAAAAAAGGAGTGTTTTCAATTCTACCCTATAGTCTCTATTTATTAAATGCATTTTGGAGGCAAATTGTGAGAGAAATGTAATAATATGAGTAACAAATTAGTTTAATATTTATACTCTATTTACTTAAATTATTTTTACGCTGTTTACCTGTAGTAGAGGTGCAGATGCACCAAGTTTTCATGAGGATACTGAGAGAATGGTTCACTAAAGAAAAGATACTTAGCTTTTTAAAAAAAGGGTTTCTTTCACACAATAGTTTTTTGTGAGCATGCAGTTCTCGTGCGCACACAAAGTTAGTTAAACCATCTATTTAGATACATTTGTGAAGTAGCAGAGAAGTTTAGACTTACATGACATGAAGTCTAGACACGCTCATCGCTCACAACATGTTTCAGTCTCATTGTCCACTGTGTGAGTCCCGATCATTGTAATCTTACTAATCCATCAATGGAAGTTTTTTGTTTTAGATCCCTCACATTTTCACAGACGGTTACACAAGGTCTGTCTACAACATGAGCCATTGTAAGATGATAATGAAACCGATTTGAAGAAATGATATTGAGAAATATTCCATTGCTACATTCCACACTAATGCCATGAGGTATGCTGTAATATTTTTTGGAAAATAGTAACAGTATAAAAGAAGCAAAAACTGAGCCTATAGCTTTAATGAGCAAACAGAAGAACAACATGACTGTGAAATTTTGTCACTTGTACTTAAGTTGTCCTTTAGGCCAGGAGAAGAAGAGATTGAGGCAAACATATGTCCTCAGTTATATTTATGTATTATGTTTCCTATCAGCTGAGATAAAGCATTTATATTCTAAAACAGGGAATATTAAAAAGGGCATAGTATGGATGTTGAGCCATTGGGAATATCTGTACTATTCATATTTCTGATGAAAATTTGTATAAAAATGAGAGGATGAATACTGAAAAAAATGCAATATTGCAGTGCAGACTGGTAGTTTCTTAAATGTATTCATAAAATAAAAGTTTAACTTTCAAAATATTTCAAAGCAGCATTTTTGAATGAATGTTTATTTGTATTTATTAATTTATTCATTGTAAAAACGCATAAAAGTTTCTTTTAGGAACAGGGTTATATGCCCGAAGCCGAATTCGGAAAGGCACGGATAATGGCTTCAAAAACGAATAAGGAATAATTCTGCCCGAATATTCGGCTGAGGCTGCCACACTCTGGTGTTCACTAGATAAGAGGTGGGCCAGGGGATCAGCGCGATATTTTACACAAGCCTCTAAAAATATAACGCAGTAACAAGTGTGTGAAGTGATGAGTGTAAACTGAATGAATAGCAGTGTTGCAGCAACCTTTTTCCATAGCCTACATTTCCTGGAAAATAGGCCTACTTAAATCAATTTCCATATTTTAGAAGATATTTAAATAAATGTTATAATCATTAAAAAAAAAAAATCATTATTTTAGTTAAACACGGCATATTTGTTCAGTGATAACTACGAAAAAAAAAAGATAGGCTGTAAACATAATGGACTTATCAATTAACTGTACGAGGTTCAAGCTCCGCCTACAGATACGGATCATTTTGTGATTGTTACAGATACAAATACTGGCTTCGCAGCACACCCCTAAGGGTTCAGATGTTGTTAGGGTTAAGTAAGTTAATAATATTTGTATCTGTATATAAAACAGTAGTAGTCATGCATATGCATCTGTGTGTTCTTGTTTATGGTACATTGATAGTAAATCTGTAGGATAGTAAAACCTGAAATTGTTGACATTGTGGGGACCGAGGGGGAGAAAAAATATATAAAAAATACTAATGATGTTTATCTGAAAGTGTAACAATGCAAACGGGTTTTCTGTAAGGGATAGGTTTAGGGTTAGGATTGGGTTAGGGGATGGAAAATGGCGTTTGGTCAGTATAAAAACAATAGAAGTGGAAAGTCCCCACAATTCACAGAAACAAACGTGTGTGTGTGTGTGTGTGTGTGTGTGTGTGTGTGTGTGTGTGTGT
>JAUZSZ010000143.1:4302508-4315228 GCA_034780575.1 Labeobarbus marequensis
GAAAACAATCAGTAAATGAATAGAGTGCAAGTATTAAAAAAAAAAAATAATTAGAATAGAGAGTGCTAGAGTTGGAGGGTAAAATAAAGATGGAAGAGATGTGTTATCAGTATGAGAATCAGTATAGGTTCCCTTGATGGTGATTTAATATAAAATAGATTTTGTCATTTGAGTATTTAGTAGTTGGGAGTATGATTTCTTGATTTTCCCTGAATGCAATGTTGTTGCTGCTCTACATAAATCTCCTTTTTGACATGTATTGTTTTCATATGTTATCATGGGACTGGTCTCAAATGTAGTAGTGCTCTAACAGTACATGGCAGTGCTCTGAGGTGAGTGGAGGAGGTCAGCCTCCTTCTGACACAGCTCTCTGATTGGCTACTGCGGTGTCCGGAGCTGGGGGTGTGGCCACGAAGGACTGTGTACTCATTGTTTTTCCTGACACACATACACACATCTACTCATGCCGCACACACACCAAAATGGAAAATTACCCCGAGCATTGCAAACACACACACACACACACACACACACACACACACACACACACACACACACACACACACATTCTTTTTATAATGACAGTAGAAAATGTGGCCAGTTGAGAGGCAGAGATTTGCTTGTCATGATAAGGGCTGTTGTGTAGATGTAGTGCTGGCATTTAGTTTATAAGCTCTTAAGGTAAAGAGACATGGACTTACTGTAGTTTTTCTTGTATATAAATATTTAAAACATATACTTAATATTATATCCATGTTAAAAACTAAAGCCTGTATAACTGAAATTGTAAGTAATGGTATAAGTAATTTTTTTGTTCTTTTGCAAAAGGTTTGCGTTTACTGACAAAGTTTTGCACCGTATCTCAAATGTTTGGTGTTTCCATCACAAACTTTGCATTCACTCTTAAAAATGTTGAATACCCTAATGAAACTGTATTTACTAACAAAACTTTAGTGTGCTCCCTAACAATTTTGCATTTACTCGCAAAAGTTTGTTGTCTAGCAAAAGTTTAGTTCTCCCAACAAAGTTTGCATTTGCTCGCAATACTTTTGCGTAGTCCCTGATAAACTTTGCATTTGCTTTTAAAACTCTTGAATTGTCAGTGCGGAAAGCCTCGTGGCCAGCATGCCGACTTATAGCGCTGTTGCGCTTCAGGCATCCTGAGTTTGAGTCCTGGCTCGTGGACCTTTCTCAAACCCCCCGTTAAAATGCCTCACAAAATTGTTATCTCGCTTATTTTGTGTTCACCCAACCAACTTTGCTTTCACTTTCAAAACTTCCCCCCATTAAATGTTTGGCATTCACTCTTAAAACATTTTGCACTCTTTCATAAATGTTTTGTGTTTCCCAGAATTTTTTTTTGCTCCCCCCAAAAAACGTTTTGCATTGTTTCGCAAATGGTTTGTGTTCTTCTGAGTAAATTTAAGCATTTTATGAGCAAATGCAAAGTTTGTCAGAATAACACAAACCATTTGCGAGACAATGCAAAAAAAGTAACGTTTTGGGGTGAAAACAAAAAACTTGCAAGAGAACACAAATGTGTTGCAAGGAAAATGAAAGTTTTGTGAGCAACTGCAAAGTTTCATGAGGAATTCTAAATTTTACGATGTTGCATTTGCTTGTAAAATTATTCTCTCCTTAAAGTTTTGCTTTCCCTGAGAAACGTTGTTTACTTACAAAATTTTGCACTGTCTTGCAAATGTTTTGTTTCCCTGAGAAACTTTGCATCTTCTCATAAAACTCTTAAATTGCCCCTAGAAATGTTGCATTTGCTTGCAAAATTTTGTGATCTTGCAAAAGCTGTGTTCCTAAGTAACTTTACATTTAATCACAAAACATTTGCCTTTCTCGCAAATGTTTTGTGTTCCCTGACAAACTTTGCATTCTCTCTTAAAACTCTTTGAATTCCCACATAAAACTGCGTTTTCTTCTAAAACTTCTGCCTCAAAATGTTGCAATGGCTCAGAAAATTTAGTTCTCTCGCAAAAGTTATGTGTTCACCCAACCAACTTTGCTTTTATTCGCAAAGCTTTTCTATTTCACCAAGAAACGTTTTACATTCACTCGTAAAACATTTGCGCTCTTTCACAAACATTTTGTTTCCCAGAAAAAATGTTGCATTCTACTGTAAATTTTTTTTTTTTTTTAATTTTTTATTCCTCAGTTGCTCACAAAACTTTAGTCTTCTTCCTAGAATCTTTGTTTTTCCTTGCAACCCTTTTGTGCTCTGTGTGGAAAAGTTGTGCCTTCCCTTAGAAACTTTGCGTTTACTCACTAAATTTTGCGCTGTCTTGCAAAGGTTTTGTGTTTCCCTGACAAACTTTTCATTTTCTTGTAATTCCCTCATGAAACTGAATTCACTATCAGAACTTCTGAGTTTTAACTTACGCCTCATATTATTTCAATCACCTGTTTTGGAGGCACATTTTTGTTAGTGAACACAAAAGTCAGTATATGGTGTTCATCAGCGCTGTGAAATATCTCAATCACATGAATACAAAATTATTCTGTCACACTTTATTTTAAGGTCCAGTTCTCGCTATTAATTAACTATGACTTTTGCCTCAATCTCCTATTACTGCTTATTAATAGTTAGTAAGGTCATTTGTAAGTTTAGGTATGGGTTGGATTAGGGGATCTAAAATATGGTCATGCAGAATAAGGCATTAATATGTGTTAATATTAATATAAGTTCATGTGCACAAAAAGCTAAATTTGGACAAATCACGTCTATGTTATTTGTCACACTTACTGTAAGAGGTAGGCCACAATGCAAAGCATTTGTTGAAGAGATTGCATAAATAGGTTTCATAATTTTAAACTTTAGTAACATGATAATTCATTGGTCAATGTTTTCATGAATTTGGCTTTAGCAAAGCAAACAGGCACTTTTATTATAATCAAAGAAACATATACACTTACTGAATATCAAAGGCCCATCAGTGAAGGGTGTTAAAAGTGCTCTGAAGTCACTCATTGACTGCTTTGATTCAGTAGTCATGATTCAGTTGTGCCAGACGAGCCATGATCAGTTTTTAAACTGAGGAACTATGATGCATCAAAAACACGTGTTACACACCGCTGACCCAGAATCAATCTTCCTGCATTTCTTCTTTCTCTCCTTTCTTCTTATTTTTCTTTCCCAATTTTTGCAACTGTTTCGTAAGTTTGATTGTGTAAAGATTTAACTGACTCGGATGAAATCGAAGCTGTGAGGGACAGAACATTGAGCATTTGCTTAAGTTGAAGTTGATCATTCAGTGAACAAAAATTATATGAAGACATAAAATGATAATATCTCTTGCCATAAAATTTCCAGTTGGCAAAAAGCACTGGAAAATATAAAAAATAAATAAATAAATAAAACATTTGACATAGACATCTATCCTGACCCAGAACCATTTGTTTGCTATAAACCTAGGGCTAAACTATTTATTGAAATAAAACAGAAATCGTGATTATGGCTTAGTGCTATTATCAAATTGCAAAAGCTGTGATTTAATTAAATAATTACAAACCTGATACTAGTAAAATGTATTTATTAAAAAAATATTTTGAATAATGTTCTTAGCCTGTCCATCCTGTGATGGGGAATCCCAGATAGAAGATACAATAGTTGTTAATTAAATGGAAATTAAATTAAATTAAATAAGTTTATGTACACAAAATATCTATAATGACCAGGAAAAAAGCTTGAAATACAGAGTGACTCTTATTTTGAAATGTCTGCACTGTTGACTGTACAGTTGCAGGCTGCTCGTTCAAGTTCAGATGAGGGAAATAAAATATGCATTCTTACAACCATCTAAAACGTATTACCATATCGTATAGTAAACATTGTAATAATTCATCAACATTAGTTCACAAGCAATCGTTTGGCATAAATGTGCACTTTGATTACAACGCAAAACTGAAGCAGTCTGAACAAATCTACTACATCTATCTATCTATATTTGGATTCAATTAAAATTGTTGGTGCTAATTGAGGTGTCGCTCTGATGAACAATGGCCTCTTAATATGTCCGTCAGAAACAGAAATGTGAAGTGGTAGTCGATGAGATTACACGTGTTTAAACCACGATGCTAAGCAAGTGCTGTAGACTTAGTGTATGACAGGGCCAGGCAGGCTAATTAGAGCGATTACTGCACAGCTGGATTGGTTGGCTGCTCGGCGGAGGCGCATCAAAAGGATCAGCGGCTAGAGAGGGCCTCATCTCGACAGCTTCTGCACGGCACATTGTCTGGGTTTCTGGTCGGAAAAACGCGCGGCGTTTGGAGCGAGCAGTTCCTCTATTGAATGATGAAGAGAACTGAAAGTGCATGAGGGAGCATTGTGTAAGTTCCTCTGTGTTTGTCAGCTGGAACTGGAATGTTTGCGGTGCTGTAGAAGAAACGGATGGCAAAAGAGTGGGAGGAAAACTGTGGGAGAAAGAAAACATAAACAACCTCAAAACATCAGCTGATGTGGAGGAAGCAGGTTTTGTTTCATTATTTGGGTTTTCACCTTCAGATATAGCTTTTCTAGGAAAAAAGAGGGTCGTATAAGGCTGAGATATGCTTGAATTGTTGTTACGATTCGTCACATCGAATCAGCGTCACGAAGGTCCGGCCCGGTTCTGTGATTACTCTACACACATCAGCTACACACCGCACATTAACAAGGACAGGCTAAACGTCTGAAAAAAACAACAACTTTTTTGAGCGGTTAGCATGCTTGCTTCAACCTGTGGTACAAATTTGAAGCCACATTGCATCATTTCCCAATTCCATTTCCTCCTCTTTTCTCCTCTAATTTTTGTACTCTCTACCATGAATAGAAGGAAAAAAAATGTTTATCATTTTCTGAAGAAAACATCAGTCATGTTTGCCTCTGAAAAATATGCTTCTATAGGATGCCATGGATGATTACTAACCTTGCTAAAAATAAGTCTGCTTAATTTTATTAAATGTGTGCACTTGTAGTGAACTTCAAATCTTATAAGTACATTTTTGAAAATACTGTGCTTGCAAATGATTAATTAAAAGGCCACTTAAGTGTACTTAAAGTTCACTTTCATGACCTTTTCGTAACACACTTTAGTACACTTTTAAAAAGTGCACTTTATAATAAATTCAAATGAAATGTTTTACTGTAAAGTACGTTTTAAACTTTTTTTTTTCATGTTTTAAAGAAGTACACCTATGTGTTGACTAACATACACATGTAAAGTATGGGATTGTAATTTTATTGTAGTGTTATTCAATATTACACTTACAGTTAATATATTTGGTAACACTTTGCTTAAATACTTTATGTATAATGCATTATAAAGGGTTATTAAAGGGTATAATGCATTATAACTAGTCACAATATGCTTTGAAATACATTATATCTTGTCGGAAATAATTGCAACCACATTTAAAATGCACAGTGTAACAATTAATTGATAAGTGTTATAATGTATTGGTTACAATTATTCATGAGACTGTACAATACATTATAAGGTGCATGACAGGGCATATAATTAATTACATTAAAAGTACTTGCATTATATATAATGGTGTGCACTAAATTGCGACTTTGTTACAAATGTGCAATAAAAATATATTTAAATACATCACAAATGTGTAGAAATGTCAGTAAAGTATATTTTAGTTTACGAAGATTGCTTGTCAGCATTACATTAAAAGTACAATAAATGTAATTTTGAAATTTCATATAAAGATACTTAAGTTCAACTAATTGCATTTAATATGAATTCACACACTATAATACATTTTCATATAATTGCAATTAACATGCAATTAAGTGTCTGAAAATATTACATTCAGTTGCACTTAGGTGTTATTTTCATAAGTACTCTTTTTAAAGGTATGCTAAAGTGTTTTTTCACAAGGGTAGAGCATTGCTATGTGATTGTGTGTGTCCTATTTATATTGTGTCGTTGTGTGGTTGCCAAGATTGTGTCGTAAAGGGTTTGCTAGGTGATTGCTTCCTGGCCCTTTTTTAGTGGGATTTTCTTCGCTTATATAATCTAATAGGTAAGAATTTTAATCACTTATAAGAGTAACACTATGCACTAAAGTTTAATACTTTGGGGTTTGCTCAAGTTCCTTACCGTATAGTAGTGATGCTTGTCTTAGCTTAGCGTTGCTGTCAGTTTGTCCCAGTTGCTTCCATGTTTCCAATCCAACTCTATCCCTGTGGTCAAACTCATTATGCTTCCTAATGAACCACTACCAGGATCTCAAAATAATTCAATTATCCAGCACCTAGTGTACCAAACACTGTCCCTCTACAGAGCCCCACTTTCCTCCCTGAGTAAACTCTCTCTCTCTGTGTCTTGTGTCTGTGGGTCTGTCTGACTGCAGTAATCCATCTGAGCAGCAGCATGGCTCCTCTAAGCCCCCGCTGGGCTCGTCGGCCGTGACCTCTCGTATCCTGCTCCGCCAGCAGCTGATGCGCGAGCAGCTCCAAGAGCAGGAGCGTCGGGAGCAGCAGAGACGGCAGAGCTCAGCGTACACACAGCCCTCCGTCACCCAGAGCCCCGCCATCAACGTCAGCGCACCCGCCGGCCTACCCAGTGCCACCCAGGTGCCCATGGAAGTGCTGAAGGTAACGCAAGCCAAAAACGTTCTCTTGGGATTTAATGACAGCTCTTTTCCAATTTACTGCATTTTGCCTTTATGTTGTAGTTGCTTCACTTTCAAAGCATATTAGTATGAAAGTCTCAAATTGCAAATGAACTTATGAAGTTTTACAATGAATTTAAAGTCTGCATTGAGTGTGATGCAATTGGAAAGTTTGAATACAGCAAATTAACACACTTAAAAAACAATTTGAAATTTATGGTAAAAAAAATCAGCAGCAAGATTTTTAGGATGCTGATGATATTTGTCAGATTGAACTTAAATTTACGGTATAGAATATTAACTGAAATAATGTTAAAACACCAAAATACTGAAATATTCATCACATTTGTTTTTTCCACAAGCTAAGGGAACTACTAATCTATAGAAGGTTTTTATCAGAGCATTTTTATAGTCTTTTACCATTAAAATCACAATCATTTTATACAATAAAAATGTCTTTCTATTGAGTTGTCCTCACAGGCTGCATGCAAAAACAAACATACAGCGTGACCAGTGTTGTCCGATGCATGAACAAGTGACTCGTTCATGAACAAATGACTCATTTGAGCCAGTTCTTTTTAATGAATCAAAAACTTACAGCATGGCCAGTGCTTCCCAATTTCCAAAATAAATTACTCTTATGAGGCTTTTTTTTTTTTTAAATGAAAAGCTCAAAAAATTTGACTGCGTCTATAACACGGCCCTATATTGTGCACCATTGCAGTAAATTATTTATTTCATAATCAAGCAGAATTGCCCAGGTTTATAACTGAAATATGTGATTTTTAAGTGAATCAAAAACATACAGCATGACAAGCATAGTACAATTATAATTGAAATATTCAAATTAGTAATCAAATTAAAAGTGAATCAAGATCTTGACTGAATCTTAATCTTATCCACCATCACAAAATTGGACAAATTAAATTAAATGTGAATAAAATCAAGATCTTATAAATCGAAATAAAAATTTAACGGAATCTTATTCAGCATCACAAAATAATAATTGGATGGTTACTGCTCAAAACAAATTGTAAAATAATACTACTGTTTCACTTGAATAAATGGAAAAATATAATGGTACTAAAAGCTTGAAATTATGGCAAATTCACAATAGAAACTGGCAAATGGTTAGATAGGTGCGTTGTCCTGTTTAAAGGTCCGCTCATACTACACTTATTAGTTCCATTGACTTCCAGTCATTCACATGATGTGAATGCAGAAGTCAAGAAAAGCATGCAAATATTCCGAAGTTCATGTTTGGCGACCTTGCTTTGTGAATTCGTATCACTGAAGACGTGTGACCAATAGAAGACCAATAGAAGTGGCTTCTTAGCTGAATTAAAGGAACATAAACGAATTTGTTGGATTGCAGTGTTGCAGTAAAGTGAAGTAGACTACATGTTTACATAAGATTTTGGATGTATTGTATGTTGAGTTATGATTTATATATTACAACCACTACAGTGTACGTAGTAATTGAGTCTAGTTTGACCATGCTTAACTTGTCCTGCAAGATTCTCTTTAAACTGTTGCTTCGCTAAGATAGTATTTGACCAGAAATGGAAAACTGCACATATAAAGACAGTTTACGCTAATGCTCGCTATAGCGCCCCTTGTGGAGACACCGAGAATGCAACACATACTTGCATTGTGTTATGAATTCTGACACATTGGTTTGTAACAGCGTGAGAAATCGAAGAACTGAAGAAGATTTCACAGCAAAGCCTCAGTTGACCATGTTTTCTATGCTGACATTCTCCACAACTTTCCATGCTTTGGTTATGCTGGCACAATAATATAATGCATTTATTCTTCGGCGCTGACTGCTGAATTCAACTTGAACTTGAGTCTTTATCAGCTCAAGCGTGTCTGATTATGATACCGTCCGTGAGGGAGGGAGGGAGCAGGGTGGGCAGGGGACAGTGAAGTGTGTTAAAACGCATATGGGGATTATCTTTCCCCAGAGAATTCCTCTTTAATGCATGCTGTGCTCCAGCCCCTTGGAATTAGCCATCTTTAATCCTATTTGCTCAGCTACATTCAAAATCTTTTCATAGCTTTGATTCCTTGCTAGTCTGCGGAACTATAGACTGTTACTGATTTATGTGCTATTGTGCACAGGCTGTGATAATTACAACTAAATCTGCTGCATCCCAAAGGACTCGGGCTGCTAATGTCACTCGGTAAGAGCCGTTATGTTAAATTTGTTCATTTATTGGGGAAAAATAAGTGTCTTGCTATCATCTGTATCTGATAGGCATGGGAAACAGTCATGTGCGTTGATTGTTGTTTTATTCTGGTGCTAGAATATTCAGCTGTATTGATTGTTCAAATATGCATCGATAATAGTGATATTGCATGACTAAGACTCATATTTTTAGTATTTGTTGGTCTTTTTAACTTTAAGGTCTCAGCTAACTAACATCCTCTGGTTAATTTTTCAGTGCAGACACCAAATTCATGGACAATATTATTCTTTCTTACAGTCCTATTCAATCATTGTTATTGTTTCTTTTATGATTTTTTTTTGTTTTTTGTTTGCTGTAATATTTTCCATTTAATTATTGTATATTCTTCCACTTCAGTTCAGTTTTTTTAACTATTATATTTTTTTTCTTAGGTGTGTTTAATAAGTTAATCCTAATTTTAGATTCATTCTAATATCATCAGTTTAATTGTTATATATTTTTGCCACTTTTGCCAGCTTTATTTTAAATATTAAGTTTTTCTTAGGCGTGTTTTATAAATGAAAATTTTAGATTAATTTCTAATATTATCAGTCTATTTAATATATATTGCCACTTGCGTTTTTACCTATTACATTTTTTCTTAGGTGTGTTTTATAAATGAACCTAATTTGAAATTTAACTCTAATTTTCTGGCTGAACTTTATGAACTAATTTAAAATATAACTTTTTTTTACAAGAATAAATTAAAGTCTTACATTTTCTCATTGGGAAACATGGCCCTATACTTAGGTGTGATGTTAATTAACTTGTTCTTTGCTGTTTCTATTTTGTTCGTATTGTGTTGAAACACCTTAGGGATATTTATGAAGCAATTAATGATCCCATATTTTCATTCTCACACAACAGTTTTTGTTCGACATGTGAAATGTACTATATTTGTGTGTGACGCTCCCCTGTCAGCAGAAGCTGATCACACAAATTAAGACCACCCAGCATGCTACTGTTTCTTTCCGATCCAAATACTGTATCATTAATTAAAATGAAAGAAAAGTGCATGATACTTTTGATATTTTTTGCTGTAGGTCTAACGTAATTCAAGATTTTTTGTAAACACTAATTTCTAAATTCCAGTGTACATTAACCGAGCAACAAGATAGAATATAAATGTTTAATAAAATGTTAAATGTTTTGAGTATATGGCTTACCGATAGAAAATATGTTGTTGAAACCTTGCTGAATTACCTTAGTCGTGTTTGAAAACAACTGATACATGAGCATCTGATTTTGTGTGGGTTATATCAAAGGATAAAAAGGGCATGGCATGTACTCCGTAACCTTAACGTAGTATTTATGTTCAGTCAGTCGTTACTTATGCTAAGCTGATGATGTGCTGGTTATTCAACCCATCGAATGGCTGTCAACAATTAAAACACACTACCTCCAATCAAACACATGCTTTCATCTTACCACAAACAATGTCTTACCACAGCGTTTTGGTTTTAGCAACAATATATACAGTACAGACCAGAAAGAAATAGAGCATATTTGAGTTATTCACTGTACCTATTAAAGTGTGTGATGGCATAATATCATAGTTTGTAACTTTGTAGCCAAAAGTCTCTGAAAAATGGTTCTCTTTTGATTTCTGTTCATTCATAAATGAGTAGAGGAGACACTTTAAGAGATTAAAGGGATTGAATTCCTTTGCCAGTTTAGTTTGGATTTTTAGCCCTAATCCTGAAAACTGTAGTTTATATTTTATCTATATTACATTTTATTTTAGTTCAACAACAGAACTATATATTGGAATCAAGTCATGATAGGTTCACAGACATTCAATAAAAGATGGACATCAAATACTTAAATATAGATAAAAAATAAATATAAAGCCTCAGATAATGAAAAAAAGAAATAGCAAACAGAAACTTAGAAATATAGTAAACATATTTATGAAAGTGTAAAAAAATGAGTAGAAACCTAGAAATACAGTAGACGTATTTATAAAAGTGTAGGGAAAAGTGAGTAGAAACTTAGAAATATAGTAAAAGTATTTAGAAAAGTGTAGAAAAATGAGTACAAACTTAGAAATATAGTAAACATATTAAGGAAAGTGTAGAAAAAATGAGTAGAAACTTAGAAATATAGTAAAGGTATTTAGAAAAGTGTAGAAAAATAAGTAGAAAGTTAAAAGTATAGTAAAAGTGTTTATAAAAGTGTAGAAAAAATGAGTAGAAACATAGAAATATAGTACAAGTATTTAGAAAAGTGTAGAAAAATGAGTAGAAACTTAGAAATATATAGTAAAAGTATTTAGAAAAGTGTAGAAAAATAAGAAGAAATTTAGAAATATAGTAAAAATATTTAGAAAAGTATAGAAAAATGAGTATAAACTTAGAAATATAATAAAAATATTAAGGAAAGTGTAGAAAAAATGAAAATAATCTTAGAAATATAGTAAAAGTATTTAGAAAAGTGTAGAAAAATAAGTAGAAAGTTAAAAGTATAGTAAAAGTATTTAGAAAAGTATAAAAAGAGTTGAAACTTTAGAAATGTATAGTAAAATATTACAAAAATAGAGAAAGTGCAATTGATGATACATTTGTTAAAATATCTTTGATACATTTCAACCTTTTAAATGGTTTCCCACTGAAATCTATAAATGAGTTTTACAGGTTCCTGTTATACAAGAGGAGATGAAAGCTTTTCCTCTCTTTTTTATGAGAATAAAACAGCAAACGATCAAAAGAAAGCAGAAAAAAGAAAGCTTTGAGACTGGCTGTCTCTGACTAGCTTATTCCCAAAGCGATGCGAAATTAGCTTAGGTGTACCAGGCAGAGCCGCTGGACTTGAAAAGTGAAAACTTTAAGCTCAGATGAGTTTATCTAAAGACTGATTGGCCCCTAATTAGCCAAGTGACCTTTGATCTTTTCAGAAATAAGTACAGGATCAGGTTTGGGAGCGAGACAGAGGCAGAGACAGAGTCTTAGCACACAACGAACGTTAATTCAGCAAAGAATGCCTGTAATTAGGAGCGCCCGTTTCATTCCAGCGCATATTCAACGCTGGGAAGAAGGAAAATAAGCTGGAAAAGTGGGATGTAGGATCATAGCTGAGGGATCAATTTCACCATTGCCTATTCACAATATTTCAAAGAAAAAAAAACAACAACGCAAGAAATATGTTTAGCGACACAGCTCATGGATTTGACTTTTGGTGCTGCCGAATACTGTTCCAGTGAAGATCTCTTAAACGTATAGTTTGTACTAGTCTGTGAAACCGTTGCCATCGTATCATAATCCAAATCTGCTTCTAATAATATCATCATCATCATCATCAGTAGTGTTTTGTAGTTACTCAAGGAAAACAGTAAAGCTGTGGCGGAGAATAGAATTTTCAGTGAATAGTGACTTCATTTTCGATCTCTTCACACAAAACTTTTGTATGTTTTTAGAAAACTCAGGGAATATTGCATACAAGTCAGTGTGGATACTTTTATGGCACTTTTTTGATCATTTTTTATCATTTTTAGAGCCCTACAGCTTCATTCTCCATACTATAAGAGCAGCCTAGACATTCTACTAAACACGTTCCTTTGTTTTTTTTATGTTTAAAAAACTATTATGGTTTTGGAATTACATGACAGTGAATAAACGATGACAGAATCTTCATTTTTAACCTTAATAACTGACACCTTGCCCCAAACTTTAGCATCTTTAGGTCTTTTTTCATGCGGATCTGTGAACGCCATACCTTTTCAAAAGGTACACCTTTGTACCTAAAGTGTCCATATCAGTACCTTAAAGTTACATATCAGTACCTAAAAAAAAGTACTGCCCCATTCACAATTGTGTACCTTTTGTACAAGTGTAGGGTGTCATTTGTCACTTTTGATTTCAGAAGTGTGTCCATGTGCTCC
>JAUZSZ010000143.1:4331716-4345535 GCA_034780575.1 Labeobarbus marequensis
AAGTGTCATATGAATTAATGCCATTTTGTACCGTCTAAGACCCTCCAGGCCTTTTGACGATGTACTGAAATGTGTTTCACCTTTTAAAGTCTGTATAATGTCATGTGAAAGATGAAAAGAGTTAGAGATTGAAAACATATGCTCTCATGCTACATAGTTACTCCATCTCCAGCCCTGATGCACATGATGGACAAACCCAGCTCCTGTAGCAAGTTTGAGAGCTATCAAAGGCCTGAAGGGTTTCCTGTGGGTACGTTCAAAGATTTCTTTCCTTGTCTGCATGTCTGTTAATGAAACAGAAACATAATTATTTATGATTTACCCATACTGGCACATTAGGTGTGTAAAAACTTATATATAAACTTTTTACACACACTTCAGTATCACATGATCCTTCAGAAATCTTTCTAATATGCTGATTCAAGAAATTGAATGTGCTGCTCAAGAAACATTTCTGATTAATATCAATGTTTCTGATTATTATCAATAGCTGCATTTCCATTACCCTTCAAATTGCGCAAATTGAAATTGCGAATTGAAAATACGCCTAGTGGAAAGCATCAGTTTCTCAAAAACTATCATATGTCGCAAAAAGCTTTTATGCTCGCATGAGGTGGTTTTTCAGGCCATTTAAAAAATAAATATTTTGCAAAACTGCAGTGGAAACAAGTTTTTTCGCGTTTACGGGTCACCTGGCGTACGTAAAAGTCACATGATCATCCTGTAACGTACTATAACCTAGAAACACCTCATACATGGCCGCTCTCAAGTATAACGGGCTTTTCTTGCCATTAATGCTTGGATAACCCCTTTATTTACACTGCACATGTCTGTGGTTCATTACAGCTCCGACACGGCCACTCTAGTCAATGCTTGTGTTTATACCAGCTGCATCGCAGCTCTCCGTGTTGCTTCACATGTCTACGTCTCCTTCGATTAAAAATAATGGCTAGTGCGGTGAGTACAATATACATAAACCTACCAACATCAGTTGCCATGACTTATCGCGAGAGGAAAAATGACATTTTAGCCACATAACATTGGTTAATGGAAACACCGTCATTTTGCAATCGATTTTTATCGACATTTATAAAATATCTCAAAGGTTTCGCGCAAATCTGTGATGGAAGCGCACCTAATGTTGATTTTTCTTCTTGCAATTCTGAGTTTATCACAATTTGTACTTTTTTTTCACAACTCTGAGAAAAAACTCAGAATTGTGAGATGTAAATTCTGAATTGGGAGAGAGAAGGCAGAGTTCTTAGTTTATATCTTGCAATTCTGGCGTTTTTTTCTCTCAAAATTTTAAGATATTAGTTCGCAAGTTATAAATTCTGAGAGAAAACGTCAGTTCACAATTACAACTTTATAACACAAAGTTGCAACCTTGTTGCAAGCAATTCTGACTTCATAACACGCAATTGCAATTTTGTATAACGCAATTCTGACTATTGCGACTTATCTCACAATTCTGACCTTTTTCTCAGAATTGTGAGTTTATATAAACGTGTTTATTTAAAAATCTGAATAGTGTGATAAGTCACAATTACCTTTTTTATTTTTTATTCAATGGCAGAAACCACCTTTCATACTTGTTAAATATTAAAAAAGTACTTAACCCAAACTTTTGAATGGTACTGAGTGTATAGAATCGGTAAATTGTTTTTAGTTCAAGTTCAGTTATGTTCAGAATTAAATACTAGCTTACTGCCAAAAAATACAGTGCAGTGTACACTATATGCTGGCTACTACTAAGTAGTTTGTGAAACACTATTATTCCACGATAAACATTTAATTTTTACATTGTCACGTGACATTGTAAGTCAACCATCTTCTTGGAAATAAATAAATACATTTTGCATTTTTAGTTTGATTTTATGTAAAAATGGGCGAAAAAGGGGCAAGTCTAGCACATTGCATTATAGGAAACAGTATTCCGTGCAGTGTTTTATTGTATACAGCACAATATGGCAAATGTAGCAGGTCATCTGGGTATTTTATGCATACTAAAATGTGCAGACTGTGCAGTATGCATACTACATACTATGGTAAAAAGAAGAACAACATGCAGTCATGAACTGTTGGTCATAATCTATACAGGAAATGATAGATTTTGTTCAAAAGGGATTTTGGTGAGAGAAAATATGCTATAAAAGACAACTGCTGTGACATTTCAAGGGTGCCAAAACATATGGCAGATAAACGTCCTGCTTTTAGTTTCTCTTCTCACCTTCCTTTACCTTTTTTTAGAGGCAGACGTTCGCGCTCTCGCAAAGGAAAGGCAAAAAAAGAACAACCATAACTTAAGTGAGTTTGCTTTTATATGTTAGAAAGTTTCCTAAAGCACTGTTCTAGTTTTAGAACTGAAAACCATTTTCATTCATCCCTCAGTTTGTAAAAATGGCATAATTATAGTCTTTGTCCCATAGACTTTGGGTGTAAGTGAATTACTGTAAATGTGATTTTAATTCTATAAATAGGAGTGTGTAGTATAACATGCATTTTTCATCTCTTTCAGTTGAGAGGCGACGGAGATTCAACATTAACGATCGAATCAAAGAACTGGGGACTATGATTCCTAAATCTAATGACCCGTAGGCACAGCAGTGTTCAGTAGATACACACTTACACATGAAGCAGATGAATACATGCTATTAGTGCTGTTGAGAGAGAGTCTATCAGATGTGCTGGTGTCAGCTGCTTGTGTGTGTTGCTCAGGGACATGCGCTGGAACAAGGGCACTATTCTGAAGGCCTCTGTGGATTACATCAGGAAACTTCAGAGAGAGCAGCAGCGTGCCAAAGAGCTGGAGAACCGTCAGAAGAAGCTGGAACACGCCAACCGCCACCTGATGCTCAGGATACAGGTCAGTTCAGACACATCAATACATAACTATAAAACACAACTATTACATACAGTGGAATGGCATACAGAAATAGCACACTGCCCAAAATTACCCTTATGAAAAGGTGAACTTAAACACATGTATTATGGAAACAATACACTTTAACCCTCTGGGTCTCTTCATTTTGGGTCACACTTCAAAAGTGCAAAAGTGACCAAAGCCTTGAAATGTAACTTTTTTTTTTTTTTCAGGAAAATCTATGTAATACATATTTTTCAATCATATTTTTTGATTATTATTTAGAATTTTGAGGTGATTTTATGATACTACGCAATATTTGTCAAATTTTTATGAGCTATTTTTTCCATGGTCACTTTTGACCATGAAGGTACCAAGGGTTACTTTTTTATTTTTCAACCCTTTGATATATTTAAATCATGTCCATGATGATTTTTGTATATGTTCACAAAGCTAATGTGACAAAAGTCATCTCATTTCAGTGAAGCTACAATTTTCAAAATGTCAACAATTACAAAATGTCTACAATTTTTTTTTTGTCAAAAGTGACCAAAGAGGCGCAGATACTCAAAGGGACAGTTCACACAAAATACTAAATTCTGTCACCATTTACTCACCCTCAAGTTGTTCCAAACCTGTATGAGTTTCTTTCAGCTCTTGTTTTTTCCCCCCATACTATGGAAGTCAAAGGGTACCGTCAACGTTCTTCAAAATATCTTCTTTTGTGTTCAACATAAGAAAGAAATTCAGTATACTTAAGTGTATTAAGAAACACTTAAGTGGCCTTTTATTTCAGTAATATTAAATTATCTACAAGTATTTTTTGGAAGATTTGAAATACACTACAGGTGCACATTCAATACAGTAAAGTGTGTTTATTTTTCTCTGGGGTAAAAAGAAATGTTCAAATAAGCCCTTTATTCTAAGAATTATGTTAAAAACACTTAAAGTCACCTTGAATTCAAATTCTTATTTTATTATGGAATGTTGCACTGTTTGTTATAAATGATTAATCATTTTTTAAAAAATGATTAGCCATCAATATTAGACATTTTTGTAATGACTTACTGTGACACCAAAGCTTAGTAAAACTGCAAGAATTTACTACAGATATTGTACAGGTACTGTTATTGATTACTTTAAGTATATGAATTCCAAACTCACTGTGATGAGGTTGAAATAATGTAGTGCTTTGGGTTAGTAGCATTAAATAATTCATCATCTAACCACATATTTAGGACCGAGGTCACTCGTTCAAATTCAGCAACTGAAAACCCCATATTTGTAATACCTAGCTTCAGTTTGTTCTATATTTTAATGTTTATATTTTTAATATACAAATTAAATGTTATATTTGAAATATTTGATTTAAATCTTTATGGATTTTATGGATTCATTTTTTTTTAAATATTAAAAAAAATATTTTATAGATTTTAATTCAGTATTTTAATTTAGAGATATCCAAAAAACAGGAAATTTGTGGGTTCATTAAGTTAGCTATTGTTTATGTTTCAGTTAATGCTTTGTTGTCTGTCCGTTGCTCAATGCTAATCCAGGAGCTGGAAATCCAGGCTCGTGCTCACGGACTGGCCGTTGCCTCGACTGCACTCTGCTCATCAGAGCTGGCAGCCCGGCACATCAAACAGGAGCCGGTCCTGGGCAACTGCACCCAGGAGATGTACCCTCACGCGCACCCTTCCTGCCCCGACATGGGCCGCTCCAGCACCCTAGACCTTAACGACGGCACAATCACCTTTAACAACTCTAGCGCTTCCACCGATGCTTATGGTCTTGTCCCAAAGGCGCATGGCGCTAAACTCGACGACATCCTGATGGACGACACATTGTCATCTGTAGCAACAAGCGACCCACTCCTCACCTCTGTCTCGTCCGGAGCCTCGAATGAAAGCAGCTGTAAGGACAGCGTGAACATGGAGGAAATCGAGCATGTTTGTTAGTGCAAGGAAACCTTCGTTTGGCTGTTCAGGGCCGCTGGTCATTGTCGTGTTTTTCCGGTAACACCACTGACTGCTAAGGAAGAAGCACGGCCTGTTTTGTCAAGTGCAAAATAATAATATTTTTATGTTTACACTCATTTTATTTTATTGTATTTTAACCTTATTCCAGTTTCGTCTACCCAAATTTAATTGTGTTATAATAATATCAAAATAATCAAGGTCAGTATCATAAAAAGATTGATTTGTGTAACTTCACATAGGTGTATTAGAGTACAATTTAATCAACTTTGGGATAGTATAAAAGTGCACTTGAAAGGTGATTTCTTTGGTTGTACAGCAGTGTGTTTGCGCACAGTTTAGAAGAATATTTCTCTTTTTTATATATCCTTGTAAAGGAATGACTTGGACATAATGCTTCCCATTTAACATGTAGATATTAAGTGATAGACAGTTGATGTTTAAAGGGATAGTTCACCCAAAAATGAAAATGTGTAGTTAATTTCCTAACCCTCAGGTCATCCAAGATCCAGGTGGCGTTTTTCTGCAGTAGAACAGTAAAGAAGATTTTTAGCTGAAACAGTGGTCCTTGTTGATTCATAAAATGCAAGTCAAGGGCTACCGTCACTTTGAAAGTCGAAAAAGCGTATCAGGCAACACAAAATTAAAACCCATGGCTCCTGAAGATATATTGAGGTCTTATGAAGTGAATCGATCAGTCTGTGCAAGAAACTGAACATTATTTACAACATTATTACTGTAATCCAGAGCCTCAGGCAAACGGTCCAGAGTGATGTTCGGTTTGTGAATGAATCATTCCTTTGAACTGATTCTTTTTAGTGAACTAGTTGAACCAATTCACCAAATCAGACTGAAGCGTCTAAAACAGTTCCTGGCTCAAGCAGCACATATTTACTAGTTACTCAATCAAAACTCACTTTCAAATGTCCGACAGTCACTCCGAGTCGAACTGAGCCAAAATGGCATTGCGTATCTGATCCTATGATGAATGAACTGATTCAGTGCTCCAGTTCCTCCAACAGTCACTGAACTGAGGAAACAGTTCGACTGAAGCCAGTGATGTGAGCATGCGTGAAACAAGCACTTGAATGAAGAGGCCAAATGAAAGTTTTTTTTGGTTTCTCATTGTAAAAATGTGAAGGAAGTAAATTATTATTATTATTATTTTTATTATTATTTTTTTTTTTTTTTCATTTTTGGGTGAAATGCTCCCTTAGCATAGCTACATTAATCGTAACTAATTCATAAATGTTGTGAAAATTTCTGTTGAATGTAAAGGAAACTTTTGAGCAAATTGTATCTTCCAGTTGAAAACACACACGACCAATAGATGGACAAAGTATGTTTGCTATGAGGCTGATCTGAAACAGCTGACCCTAAATTATTTCATTCAATTATTAATCATTGGCAATATTCTCTCAGTATTAATGTTTCTGGTCCAGGAGAATGGCACAGTAGATTTGTGGAATAATCTTTAGGCCCAGCGGCTGAAGAAATGCACATGTGGAAGGACAGTTTGCACAAAGCGTTTGACAAATCCAACAGATTTTCAGATGTCCTGTGGAATGTGCCAAGCAATAAGCAATATTCAGTTTTAACTCTGTTGAAAGCCTTCAAAAACTCTTCTTGTGGTTATATGCAGTGCCTATATAGTTATGCAAATGTATTTCACTTCATGCATTTCTTAAGATACCCTGAGGATGCATTTTAACACAGTGCATCTCACAGTGCATAGCTTGAAATAATCCTTAAGAATGTGAAATCATTTCTTAACACATATTTGAAGACTAAAGGAACAGTCATATAATAACTCAAACCTTGAAATTCCAATTTATTACCCTTAAAACATTTTTTGATCTAACATTTTAATTAATTTCTGTTTTAATATGCCATACATTTTAATTACACTGGCCCAGGTTTTTTTATTTTATTTTATTTTTTTTTTTATTAAAGAGAAAGATCTGGGATTTTTTATATATATATCTGTATTGGTGGCAAAAACACTGGAAGAATGATAATATGTTGAAGATTACAAAAAAATACAAAGAAAAAATATTTTATATTTTATTCTAACACTTGTTTGGGTTTTTAAATCTTACATGGTGTAAAATGACTGACTATGTGTGTAATAATAAGCTGTACTGTTACTGTATATTTCTACTGTGCTCAACTCAGATGTACTGATGTTTGCCTTTGAGTAGCATCCAATTTGTGCCACTATTTTGATCTTGTAGGTGCAACTATTATGTGTTGTTTCATAGAACTATGCAAAGATAACTTTCATTTGAGAAATCAACCTGTGTGTAATGGAAAGATGTTGTAAGAGTGTAGCGTAGGTAACATAGTCAGACCACTGTAAAGTGCCTTACATTACAAATCTGTTACTTAAAGCTATAGTTCACCCAAAACATTCTGTCATCAGTCACTCATCCTCATGTCATTCCAAACATGAATGACTTTATTTCTATGGTGGAACACAGAAAGAGATATTTTACAGCAGAGAATTCATGCTGCTCTTTTCCATACAATGAAAGCGAATGGGGACTGGGACTTATGGATGCCTGTTTCCACCACAAAATAATTAAAAATGTAATTGCAACTTAATATCCCACAATTCTGACTTGTTTTCTTGCAATTCTGAGATCAGAAATAAACATAACTGTTAGATATAAACTCATAATTTTTAGAAAAATGGTTAGAAATGCAAAATATAAACTTAGAACTAAAAATTTGTTCTCGTAATTTCATGTTTACGTTTTGCAATAATGTTTTGGGGGTTTTTCACAACAGACAAAATAATAAAGGTAATCGCGAGTTAAATCTCACAATTCTGAGTTTACGTCTCAGAATTGAGTTTGTCTTTAATTTCTGTTTTTGCTCCAGAATAAAAAATGTAAACGGTAATTTGCAATTTTCTTTAGCTCCCAATTCTGTAATTGCAACTTTTTAATCTTACAATTTGGACTTTCGTTCTCAGTTTTGTGAGTTATATCATGCAATTCTAAATTTATATCTTGTAATTCAGTTTGTTTGTTTGTTTCTGCCGCAAAAATTAAAAATAAAAACCTTTTTTTGTAATTCTGAGGGGGAAAAAATCTGAATTGCGAGAAAGTCACAGTTACCGATTTATTTTTTTTATTCCATGCTGAAACAGGCTCCCACAGGGACTGCCCATTTCCAAAAAGGACAAAAAAATAAACCCTAAATTTGTAAAAAATGTACAGTACATGGGTTTGGAGCGACATGAGAGTAAGAAGACCATGTTTCTAATTTTCAATTTTGTGTGAACTATCCCTTTAAATGAAATGTTCTATTCTATATTTGTGATTTTAGACTTAGTCTTAGACTGTGGAACCTAACGGGTTCAGTCCTCGGGTGAAGTAGAGGGGACGATCTCTCAGTAGGACCACCAATCCTAGTTAATCCTGACCCGCAGGGTTTGATCAAGATTGTATCGTATTCTGGCTTAAAGCTGAAGTGTCTTGAAGGACTACAAAACTTTCAAGAATAGTGTGTTACATAAACTCCTACCCCTATAGACAGAAACTACTAAAAGTCGTCCTCTGAATGTAACGTTGCACAGTGTTGACTACTAAAATGTTGCCAAATTCCAAGTGGAGTCTAAATATGCAGTGAAACTGTTATGTATCTCGTTGTGGATTTATAGCAAAACTGGCTGTTGCAATTTTTCTGAGCAATACTTTAGACAATCAGGTAACAGGTAAAGCACAAGGCTCCTGTATGAATGCATATGTATCAGTGACGTCAATGAAAGGTGCCTTCAAAACAGGCTTCCGTGGAACTTCAACCAAACATCTTTTAATAACAAACAGTCTGTCTTTTATAGAAGTGTCTTTGCTAAAGATGGTTTTCATTTTGTTAATATACTTTTGTATTATATTTTTTAAGCTTAACCAAACATTATTTAAGAAAGGACTTAAGATAGCTTGTAATGTTGAATTTTTTTTTTTTTTTTTGGGTTGAATTTCTTTATAAAGCATTAATTTCCTTTGAATTCAGTACTGGAAGCCGGCCCACTTTAAACCTGTTGGGAAAGTCGCCTTTCACTTGAACCGTGAACCTACCGCTGGGAGGCTTTATGAGGAAAGCACATTTCATTGTTGGGTTTTAAATCTTGTCAAGTGTATTGGGAATGAAAATGTTACAGACATTGAAATAAAACTGAGTGGTTTTCAAAATTTCTGGGGGTTTTCATTCATCATTTGGTGTGTTTTGTTTTGCAGCACAGATGTTTTTCTGGGTTCAGAAATATAATCAGACTCAACATTGCCAGTGCTGTGTTATTCTGGTTTCATGGTAGTTTCACACTGTTCATCACACCATTTCTTGAACGCTTGGCACACAATGCTCTCTTCTGTGTCATTGAAGATTCCTGCGGGGAATGAAAAAGACAGACTGAAGGAAATGAAACAAACTACAGTATGTCACAGTCTTATGGTATTTGCTAAAATGTGCCCTGAGCACTTAAAGTTGGACTAAACTCTAAAGGTTCTTTATTGGCATCTTTAGTTCCGTGAAGAACCTTTAACATCAACGGAATCTCTCCATTCCACAAAAGGGTCTTTAGATTATTTAAATGTTGTTTCTTTTAATAACTGTACACTGAAATGTTCTTTGGGGAACCAACAATGGTTCTTCTAGCTATGGTATCTCTGTGAAACTCCCCTGAATAATCTGTCAGCATCCCCACTCATCGAAATGCAAGTTGCATAAAGTTAGCATAAAATTATCGAATAATTGTCGATTGATAAAAAAATGCATGTCAATAAGTGAATCGCCTACATGGCAACTTTCGAATGCTTGCAGAATGGTGTTTTTATTTGTATTTTTGAAACACGGAAGCTTCGAGACATTTACAAATCTTTAGTTTCCAATCAGCAGTTCAGGGCTTGATTCAAACTCACTGTGATTTCAGCAAATGAGGGATTGTTACGTCTTACTACTTTGAACCTTGGCAAATTTTGGATGAATAAATCAAAGCTAGGTCACATTTTTTAAACGTACTATTATTAAGATGAATAGTAATTTTTATTATGAAATTTTATGTTTATTAAAAAAATTTAAATTAAATCATTAAAACCTAATCGAGAAAAAATTAAATAGAGAACACAGAACTTTGGCACGGAAAAAAAAAACAGAAATTGTAAAAAATATGTAATGGATTTCAATGGATATGTACCAGCTAAAACTTTCAGTAAAAGGTGTCTTTATCATTGTGCAACAATCTTAAGTAGTAGCTTTACCTAGCGTTAGCATTGCTATGTATTTTCAGTAATGATACCACAGTGGTGTTATCTATCGTGGATAGAAACCTATAAAGAGTGGTTTACACCAAAATTGATTCCTTTACATGTCCAACAAAGAATAAGTAATATGGGCATTACTAATATCATTTTCTGTCATTAATGGGGTAATGAACTGCCTTTTTAATATATATATATATATTTTTACTGTTCTCTGAGGTCCACTTGTCCACTGTTATCAAGATGTTTACATCAAAAAACATAATTTAGAAGTAATAGGCTATTTTCTGACCAAGTTCTTACTGACGCGGTCTGGATCATCATTAAAAATAAAGTTCATCCACTCTTTCCTAATGTTAGGATCAGAAGGAAGGTAATGGAAAGACTGTTTTTCCACATCTTTGCACTGTACAGCATTTTGTTGTCTTCAGAGCATCTTTATTGTTTAGTTTCTGCATAGCCCTGCATTGGCCTCTCTCTCTCTCTCTCTCTCTCTCGCTATTTACAGTAGGCTACACGTGCGAATCAGTGGGCGGGTGCTAAACAGGCAGTGATGTAGAATCGGTGAGCGGGGCGAAACAGGCAGCAATGTAGAAGCAGGCGTTGATCTTCTTCTGTGGAGGCAGTGCTTATCCACACTATTACATAATAGACTCATACATCCCACAAGCTGTCGTTTTGGCAGATTGGCTTCAATAAGCTGTTTTTAGACTAACAAGAAAGATTTGAGATCTGAAACTTACAGGATGTTTTTATAGTTCAGTGACCTCTTATACGGTATGTCAAAAGATCAAGGGAATTTTGATTTCTCAGTTCATGACCCCTTTAAGCACACAAATAAGCATTATTAGAATGATTTCTGAAGGATACTGAAGGCTGCACTTTTTGTATGTACTTTTCAGCCAGATCAGTGCCCATTTACTTCTTGTGTATGTTTTTTGGTTCTGGGAATTTCTTACCCATGTTAGCATGTGGGTGCCCAGCTTGGTTTTCCAAACTCATTCTGATGTGTATAACAACAACACTAAACATTCCCATTATGTGTGACTTATATGCTTGTAATATTTGTGTTTGATGACTGGCTTCAAAGAATCTCAGCCTCTCTTATTTTCTTATAGTGCCTTGACATTTCTCCAGAGGACATTCCCTCAGGTCAATATCTCTTCTGCTGTCACAAACCCAGTCATCACTAAAGGCATTGGCTTTCTCAACTACATGAGTGCTTGGAAAGGGAGAGATATGTTGAAGATAACTTCCTGGACATGTTTTGTGAGCTGCATGATATTTGTGGAGACATTTAAAGCACTGTAATTTCCTTAATTGTAAGACAATGACTATTAATTCAAGCTGAAAGTAGTGTCACAATTTTTTTTTTTGTTTTTGTATTGCACTCACAGGCTGCTCAGGGTTATTAAGAGATCAGTACATCCCTTGGTTTAAGGAAATCATGGGTCTAGAATGTTTCAGCCAGGGCAACATTTGTTGTGATGACCCTCATATTGTTCCAAACCTGTATTTATTCCTTCCTGTTTTGAAGAATATAGAAGAATCTACATCCATATAAACAGAAGAATACAGTGACTAGTTACTGCCAAGTTTCAAAAAGGAAAGAAAAGTCACCCTTAAAGTATCATAAAGTGGTTCATGCTATTTTTTATTTCATTTTTTGTTTCTTAAAAGCGCTTCAAGCTAGTTTTTCATCTGGACATGTTGAATTTGTTGGATGAGATTTTTTATTAGAAAAAGATAAACAGGAAGGATTGTTTTACAGAACATGGTTACTACCATTCTGCCCTTGAGTAAGGTTCATAACCTCAGGTTGCTTACTATCTTAGGGGAGATGTTGATTATTAAGGGAATAGAGACCAATGAGTCTATTGTCAAAACCAGTCTGAGCTACGTGTCCTATGTGCACCACACCCTGTCTTATAAAAAGTGAGCATCCTACTTTGCAAGGCGAAAAATTATCATCACATCGCAATTACAGCCTGTTCTCATTAAAGAAAGCAAAGTGGATTTTATTATTTGAGTACTTAAAACTGAAGGGTATCATTTTTTAAAATTATTTTTAGTGCTTTTTATCCTTGTTTAATATCCACAGATAATTATATTCAAGCCATTCATAGGTTGCTTGCAACTGAATTCAGGGCATGGCTATCTGGTAGTTTGACATACAACTTTTAAGTGCTTTATAAATGCTGTCTGCTTCAAGAGCTCTAATACGTTGGTCAAAATTGTAGTCACATTTTTCTGTTTTAAATAGATGTGTATTTCAAACTGAGTGATGTTGTGACCCCTAGCAGCATTGCTCTACTCAGCTCAGACATAAAGGACCTTATCAACCAAATCCAGATTCCTCTCGATAAGGTAGGCCTCTTATGGTTGCTCAGCGCAGGTTCTTTGTTCAGAATATGAGTATTTATTCAACTATGTGCATAAAGCCAAAAGCGCCATAGACTTTGAGAAAATAAATCCATTTGAAACACATTTTCACACTTTAACTGATGTTTAATTTGTCTACAAACGACATCCAACAGTGTATATGCATGCATCAAAAGTATTTTTGATGTCTTATGTATTTTTTTCCCTAAACGTTATGAACATTTCCACCAGTGTCACATCCACCACATCTCAAGTTATGTATTGTGTTTAATATTATTCTGTGGTGGAAATGGCAGTGACTGAAATAACATTTTAAACTAAAAAATATTTTTTGTCTTGCTAAGCTCTTAACATTTTATGTGCATTAGTTATACACATTTTTTCACACTTTTTGCATAAACTTAAAATACAGTATAATTAGAAATGATGCACAATACGAATATTCTGTTCGCAAGTTGTATTTAGTAAATTTAATCTGACATGAAACTCTTGATTGATAAGTTTATTTATTTGTATTTATTCTTAACATTTCAATATGAATTAATTGCATATATTGACATAATGACAGCTTGATTAGCAAAGACGCCCAATAAAAATACTGTTCGCAAAAAATATTTTGTAACCTTTTACCACATGGGGATTGACGTATAATGCTCTAATGTTGCTTACGTAGGTTAGATTTTGGTAGAACCAGTCCAACTGTTTTATATTGTTTGAAGATTAAGAGTTTATGTAACACAAATAACTAGACCATCATTTATACTCACTCATATTTTGATCTTCTCAGATTCTAGTGCTGTTCAATGAGGCAGACTTTCGTACCTTTTTGTGTGACCAAAACATCAATACTTCCTATTGTTGGAGTTGGGAAGCGGGCCAGATATTTCAAGGGATAAATACATGGAAAGTTGTTGAACAGGTATATTTCTCATATATAGGTATCTATTAATACTGCTTTTCTATTTTTAGAAATAAGCCATATTAAATTACACTTCCTCCTCAGGTCTTCCTAACCTGTGTTGTAGTTGCGAGGCTGAGAAACTCTCATTTGCGGTTCCTCCTACCTTGTGGGAAAATGCACAAACATCAGCTGCGCATATTACCTAGGAAATCAGCTCAGTCTAAACACAAAACAGCACATTAGCCGTGCTGAGATTGATTGCATAAAAAGCATATATATGCAGCAGTCCTCAGGGAACACCAATTAGATATTCCCCTCAACGCAGAGGGAACTCCACAGCAATATGCAATCACCGTGATTTTAAAATCAAAAGTCATGCAGCATGTGACAAATACCATGCAGATTGTTTAGTACATTGACTATTACATAGAAA
>JAUZSZ010000143.1:4395941-4406252 GCA_034780575.1 Labeobarbus marequensis
CGTCAGAAATTCCTCCACATTACTGAGGCAACAACGTGGTAGCACGCAAGGTGAGAGGTCTAAGAAAACCAAACCTGCCACAGATTCTCTGGTTCACACTCGTCTCGCCAACATCTCCTCCTTTTATTGCTCTCTCTTTCATGTTTCTCTGTCCTGGCCCTGTTTGTAGCATCATATACTCTGTTACAGAATATTTATTGGTTGATGTCTTATATGTGTGTGCTGGTAATTCAGGGTTGGCATGCATTTGCTGCACAGAGAAATGCATGAAGGCACATGGTTTGTATATGGGTCAGTGAGAGTGTCCATGTATAAACCAAGGAAAAGTCTTATAAATCTAGTTTAAAACATGCAGCAAATATTAAAGATCTTCTCTTTGTATTTTTGTTGTGTTCATATGGTTTTGAAAAACTTTTACGTGATTTTCAAAATAAAAATTAATGTCGTGTTGTAACCATCAAGTAAAAATTAACATGTTTTCCTTACATTTTTGAATACATGTGCACAGATCTTAATTATCTATTATTATTTATAATATATATATATATATATATATACATTTTTCTAAGGCATTTTTTAAACAAATATCATTATTTATTAATAGATATCATAAATTTCAATAATTTATGGGGAGTTGCACCACATAACAGTTTAGTTCTTGAATTGACTTTGTTTTGTAATAAAAAAGTCAAATTTTCTGATATTTTAAAAACATATTAATGCTGACAGATCCTCTACAATATTATTTCCCGTTTTGTTTTTATTCTATTCTACATTTTGATCACACCACCTGGAAAAAAACGTTTGCCTGATTTTTTTTATTATTATTTTTTTAAATATGCCACATCTACTTAAGAATTAATTTAAGAATTAATTTATGTAATTAAGTAAGAATTACATTTTCTTCTCAAGAATCATTCTTTAATACGGCTTTTTTCTTCTGTATAATATTTGAACAATTGTATCATTTTTATCAGTTTTATACAGTACCTCCCCAAAAAAGGACCAAAATAAATTTTAATACAGGTATTAAACCATACTTATCATAGAAGAGATGCCATTGTATGTTTGACTTGAATTTTATTGTGGTTTGGAACAAATTAATAGATATAGATACATACATAAAAAATTAAGTGTTTCGCCATGCATTTTACAACACAATCCTTTTGAAGAAATAATAAGTTTATGATGTGTCAGTGTATAACATCACATAACATATTTTGGCCCATACAATACAATACAATGTTTATTTATATAGCACATTTAAAAACAACTGAAGTTGGACCAAATTGCTGCATAGAGTATAAAAATAATGGCCACACTTTATTTTAAGGTCCAATTCTTACCATTTATCAAACCATTAACTACAGATTTTGCCTCAATAAACTGCTAATTTGCTGCTTGTTAATAGTTAGTAAGGTAGTTGTTAAGTTTAGGTATTGGGTAGGATTAGAGATGAAGAATATGGTCACGCAGAATATGTGCTTTATAAGCACTAATAAGCAGCCAATATATTAATAATATGCTGATAATAAGCAACTAGTTAATAATGAGAATTGGTCCCCATACTAAAGTGTTACCAAAATAACACAGCAATAACACAAATAAACAGTAAGCAGTAATCACCAGCTATGCATGGGTAATATTTTAGATATTGTGCTCGTATTGTGCCGCGTGCACATGCTACCATTCCTCTATCTGCCCTGGTCTTCGTATTCAGGCCAGTGATTTGCTCAGACTCAGGAGGCATGTGGACCCCAGTACCAGTTTCACCAGGGGATCCTGTGTTACTATCGCTGACCCAATTCTAATCCACCCCTGTCCAAAACTCTCGCAGAGCACCATTGTTTATATCAGCCATCGTATAGTTTCTCCATAACTCTGGTACCCCTAAGCTGTTTATTTCCTGTCAGAGAGTTTCGGTGACGTTGTGGTGTATAAATGTCTTGATCAGACGCAGGTGCGTGGTGTGGGAGGGACATGCGATCGGATTTGCTCTGGAGGCTGATTTTGACAGGGACCACCATGGTGCAAATCTAAACAAGCTAAATTGCCAGTGAAAGTGCCTCCAACTCTTTGACAAAATGGAGTGGTGTGGAATGGGTCACTGTATATGCACATTTAATGATAGTGCAAAAATCATCTATGAATGTGAACACCTTTTCACAAATATATGATATTAGGGCCATAGCCTAGCGGTTAGAGCACGTTTTAATACATTAAGAAATGTTACTCATATTAGCAATGTCAATAACTGACTTGTGCCATAACTGTACCTTGTCCTCTACTATTGCAATATAAAATTAACTTTCAAAAAAAGAAAAAAAAAAAAAATGAAAAATTGAAAATAAATAAATGAATTTGCCCAAAGCTGTTAAAAAGTGATTTAAAACTTAGAAATAAATAAATGACTGTCAGACCATGAAAGTAGATTTTTGACATTGTTTCCATTCTTGTTCCACCTAAACATAATGATAGGCCAAGGTGTTTCTATTAATCCAATGTAATCTCATTTGTATTCATAATAGAGTAATAAGGTACTTAAGTTCAATCGTGGACTCGTATCTAGTCTCAAGTCTTACTATGAATGTTCTTGGTCTTGTCAAGCATGTGCATTAATTTTTACTTTCGACTTTATTAAACCTCATGTTGTGTTCCCATCATTTTGACCCAGAGAGCATTTTCTTTTTCTGAAAAACGCTAGTTAATGTTATCGCATTAGACTAAAACGTACTTACTCGCACATGGTATAACAACCTCCCCAAACCTTTTGATAATGTTTGTATCTTTTTGGCCTACAAAAATATTGCTTATACAGTTACACAGGTGTTTGTTTTTTCTTTTTTGAGACTGACTGATCATAGACCTCACTGATCAGAGCAAATGCACCTCAGTTTTTGAGTGAAAATTGGCAAAAGCATCCTCAAATATTTCTTTCCCTCAAAAACTGAGGTGCATAAACTCAGATCAGTGAGGCCTACAATCAATCAGTTCCAAAAGGAAATGCAAAACTTGTGCTAACTGAAAGAAAACAAACTGACAAAATGATTGACTTCAAGATTTGGTGATAATATAGCATAACTATAGATTTACAAGCAGGAAAAGTAAGGAGTTTCAGCACAGCACAATATTTGTGACTGAAAATTGTGCCCATGGCATATCTGAAATATACAAGTTGAAGGTATTGCATGCTGCATAGTGTCTCTATTTTTTGTAGATGTAACTGTGAATAGCCCTCTAACATTGCACTTTTTTGTATTTCCCCCTTATCTGACACTCATTTCAGCTAATGGGCCTCTGCTAATGAGCTGATAATGTTGAATCAGGTGTGTGAGATATGGAGTACTACAGGACCAGTGCTGTGAAACACTGATCTAACACACGCACAGCTGAGCCAAAGCTTCTGATCACTCCTGAAAATGCATGATGTTCTTCTGTTCTGCTCTTTATTACCAAAAAATAAAAATGGCAAGACAATACAAATAGGATTCAATTACATGACTAAGTCACTTACTCATCGGTCAGAAGTGTCTTGGTCTTACGCTGACTTGGTCCCTCTCTCTTTTGAAATGTTAGCTGCACCCCACGGCTACATAATAGATCTGTCAGTTTTCTTAATCTGCTAGAGAGACATAACAGAGACTGAAAAATTAGGCCCATTGTTTGTATTTTAACTGTTGATTAAAGCGCCAGTTCTGATCAGAAATGAATTCAGTGTGTTTTTTAATTTTATAGCATATGCTTTAGTTCTGAAACCAATTTTAAGTTCAGCAGGACACTTGTTATGAGATTCTGAAATGAAATCACAATGACAGGATACAATCAAGGCAGGTTTCATTTAAATTGACACATTGTACTTAGTTATGAAGGTCAAAATAAAGATAAAAAATATTGATGTGATGATGTAATTCATGTCCAGATTCACTTTGTTGTCTCAGCCAGTCCTGACTCCAGCCCCTGTTTTCCCTCAGACTCAAACAAAATACTAGCTAATTGTGTGCTGATATGATGCTACAGCATATATAAACACTGATAACACTGTTGTTTCTTTTAATCATGGTTTGACCACATTTTAAAAATGCTTTAAGTGAAACAAAACGTTCTGCGTTCAATATTTTTAAGAGTTTATGTTCATGGTTATTTTAAGATACATGTGCATATGAGATGGCAACTTCTCACACAAACCTAAACAAATTCACACAGAGATAAATATTCAGGCACAGATGAATTTGACACTATCAACAATATACAAAAACCAACAGTCCCACTTTTAGATGCACATAAATGCAAGTACTGGACAGAGAAATGTTATTGACACACATGATACAGACACTCAGTGATGTTCAATTTTCACTCAGCATGTTTCGAAATAAAGTTCAGTTTACCCTTGAAAACCTTGCCATGCCGTAAAGCCAATCGAGAGACAGCATGAAACAGCATGTGAAACAGCAAGCCTGCTTCTCGGCTCCTTCCTATTGTCTGTCTTGGTCTGTGCTGGGGAAAAAAGAGGAGGTGTAGGGTGTTGGAGTGGTGGAGGGGGTGTGTATGGACCGAAGGCTTGTTTCGGGAGAAATCTGGAACCAATATGCTTCAGACAATTTCAAGAAAACTCTACAGCAGAGTCTTTGCCACTACCTTGGATTGCGGCCCCTCCCTCTGGCTCTTTCCTCCAATCGCGTCGTACATCGCCTTCCTGTTTCCTTTGAGCAACTCCACCCCTCAACCAATCCACCTCTTAACCAATCGCTGATCAAAGTAGGAAGGGCTTTGGAAGACAGGCATTGGCCTTTATAAAAGATCCGACAACCAGATAGTGATTTTGAGGATTTTGAACTGACCTAGAGCTACATGATGTACTGAGGAGACGTCGATTTTTACGAACCCAGATGAATGGCTGTATAATCCGGCACCTACTAAAGTTCAGAAAAAGCACCTTCTTGCTTTTTGCACTGATTTGTTTTGCTTTCCTTTAAAATTGTCTTAAGTCCAAGCCAAAGAACTGGGCCGAAGAAGCGAAACAGGATAGAAGCACAGAATTGACAAGGACGACTGAGCGTCATGCGAGAGGAACAGTCTTGTGGCGACTTTCCGGAGGGTGAGGTCCTACCCAGTGAAGAGGAGCAAGAACGTCGCCCTAACAAGTGTCCCGTCGTTGTTGCACCTCCGACGGGTGCTCGAAAGCGGCTGACGGGTCCCAAGAAAGAGCCTGTTGGACCCCTAACACAAGACGACAAGACATCACTGGAGGGCCCATCTACACTCACTCCCTCTTGCCCCAAGCGGCCCAAGAGGAGTTCTCCTTCTTCCTCATCGACCTCTTCGGCCTCCCTAGTGCCCACCGTGAGCACGGTGTCACCTGTGCCTGGGCAACCGTTCGAGGACCTCCACACGCAAAGGGTGATCGCTAACGTCCGGGAACGGCAGCGCACGCAATCCCTAAACGACGCTTTCGCCTCGCTGCGGAAGATCATCCCCACGTTGCCTTCGGACAAACTGAGCAAGATTCAGATTCTCAAACTGGCTTCCAGATACATCGACTTTCTCTACCAGGTTCTCCAGAGCGATGAGATGGATGCCAAGCTGGCCAGTTGTAACTACATGGCCCATGAAAGGCTGAGTTATGCCTTCTCCGTATGGAGGATGGAGGGCGCTTGGTCCATGTCTGCCACTCACTAGACGTTCACCCGTTCCTGATCCTACCTGCCAACCCTACAGCTCTACGAATCTCCAACCAGCCTCTGAACTCTGAACATGCTTTCTGCCCCAGAGAAAGTGACTCTGATTATTAAATCTATCGCTGTCTGTCTGCTAGCTACGGCTTCAACTTCACCAGCAACAGCCATTTGCCTCCTGCTGCCATGACTTGACCATGCCTAAAGCTGACCTCTGACCTTCCAACAACGATCTTTTCACTTTTTCTCAGAGCAACCTTCTACAGGTATGTCAGTGAAATGTTATAAATGAAATATGATAGCTGATATGAGCACATGGATCTGGTTTAGTCCAAGTTGTTGATCTGCAAGTTCACGCTTCTCTATCACAAATAAGAAAAAAAAGACTTGCTTATTGATTATGAACTTGTTGGGTTTATTTTAGTACATACATCATACGATCAGTGTTTGGTGAAATTAAGGGCTATATTTACCTTGTGGAATCATGCATAGTCATAAAAGGACCCAAAACAGTTGTTGAATTAATTCCTCAGAGAATTAGAGTGCATATATATATATTCACTTTATGCTGTATTAAATGGTGCTGATTGTGGAAGCTCTGTGCCCAGTTACAGCAAACATTAATTTAAGATATTACTTTTAATAATATAATAAACTGTAAGGATATTAACGCTAAAGGTTTTTTTTTTTTTCAGGGGTTTGTTATAACTCCCTCCTGGCCTGTACTGTGGTTTGGGCAGCACTGAAACAGAACCTGTTTTTGTGGCTGGACATTTAACCAGCTGGAGTAGCTCTTACACGCTGAACTGATGCTGTTCATCTAATGAAAAGTTAACCTGTTTCAGAATCTCTTTTACACAGCAAATTCAGTAGATTGAAACGAAAAATGTACATATATAAATGAAAAGTTTCTTTAATGCTGCATAACAATTTTCCAAGTATTGTGCTATTTTTTTATCTTGACTGTATGATAGACTCAAAATCTGGTTAAAGATCTGCAGGCAATGGAAGCAAATTGTTTGTGTATTTGTTTATTTTAATTTTTGTACCACAGAAAGGTACAAAAAATACTACATAGACAAGACAGGTTACTTTCATGATAACTGTCTGAGGGAGGATATTTTTACAGTGTGCTGGATATTGCTGACTTTATTTTCCATATAATAATTATTTGCACAAATAATTTGTTCTAAATCTTGTACTCATTTAAAATAATAACAATTTCAGAATTTTCCAAATAGGAATAGGTATTCAGCAATAGGAATTCATAACTTCAAACATCTGTCAATTCGGTTAAAATTTCAACCCCAGATTAATAGTATGGAAATTAAATGCATAAAAAACATGCTGTCTCGAATCTGTGAGATATTAGCCATTTTTAAGAATACAACATGAATGCGAAACTCCTCTTTAATGGCAAGATTCTGGAGTTTCCACTTATACGCATCTTAGCAGAAGAACAGATATTAATCTTATTCCCATTGACAAATTTATTCATGTCATGTGATTCTGTTTATTGTAAACGCTTATTTGTCAAGTTCACCTAAATACGACTCAGCACAACTTCATCTTGTGATATTCCCCTGTTGAGGTTATCATACGCAGGCCTACTGGCGTAGCATCTCCTTTGGATTTCATAGTATGTATTGCCTTAACCACAAGTAAATTTAAATATACTGCATGTAAGTATCTTTACAAAAAAAGAACAGGGGAAAAAAATAAAGTTATTGTCTGCATAATTCTGTATTGGTCATGCATATATATACTTATATATTTATAACTAATTTATGTATCTATATGTTAGTACATAGGTAATAACTATGTAATTAATATGTATTTAATAGAATATGCATTTATTTCAGATTATTTTCCACTGTGCTCTCAGACTAAGAACCACAGGACATGTGTTGCTGTTAAAGATATCAGGGAACAAAGAAAAATCATTAAAGGAAAAGAAAAGTGAGTGAACAGGAAGCAGGGAAAGGTGGAGAGGACTCTCCTTTAGCCCACGGGTGTAAATTGCCCTCCCTCTGCCCTTCACGGGATCTCGTATCCAGTGTCGTGCAATCAGAGGCGACCGGGCCTAGACATGCAGGAACCTAATGATTGGAAACAGTTGTGGGGTGTTACAGAGGTGTGTGTGTGTGTGTGTAAGAGATACACACCATACAACACACAACAATACACACACTAATTCAGTTTGATGATATATATATCATATATATATGAAGAGGAAGATTTTAGTGAATGTGTGGCTTATCGATGGAATTGAAGAGCACTTCAAGAGTTGGGAAATATTTAGCTGGCATCGTGTAGTTTTAAGATGGTGAAATTCCCGTGTAAACGCTACTGAAACAAAGATATTCGGCAACAGTTAGTTGAACCCACGTCCAGACTAAATCTGTACACATTTTGCACATCTCTGTACTGAGTTTGGGAGAAAATGTGCTGGTAGAGTCTCGAGCTGTCATTGTAATCAAATAAACTTAAATAGTTAATAAAAGAACAGGCAAGGGATGTGCAGAACTTACCCTGGCACCAATAGAAATAACAGGTATGCAGAGTTTTCTGTTTTTTCGGTGGAGCAGTTTCTTACATTCTGCATTTAAATGGAACAATATTAGCAATAAATTGTACACACTTAAAAACAAAACAAACAAACAAAAGAAATCTTCGAAAATAATCCTATTACAATTCTTTTAGCCTCGATGGAACTCCTAAACAGCCAAAATCACAAATAACAAAAAAAAAAAAAAAAAAACATCTTCAAAGACTATTGAAGTTCAACTTTGTACCATATTTATTAACCAGTTCTGGCAGTTGTCATAATCCTAATCAATTAAAATTGCATCTTCAGGTATCGTTTTTTTTTTTTTTAGTCATCCTGTCTTGATAGGCTGATTTGTGTAAATTTGTGTGCTGTTAATGGAAACAGAGTAACTACGGCTCTTTGTCAGGATTTATTTTGGGTTGTGGTTTCCTTGGACTAGTCATATTCACCACATACTGTATTACTTTAGCAATGTCCTTCGTTTATGCGAGATGAGTCAACGTATTTGCCGGTGCTCATGGGAAGTCCATTTTCAAATGATATGTGACAAATGCATTTTTTAAACTGCAAAATATTCCATGTAGTCTTTAAATTATTTTTTGACCACAAAAGCTATATGTGAACAACCCATGAATATATACTGTCAATATAAATGTGTTACTGATTATGAAGCACATTTCTGACATGTTCTTCCCCTTCTGTCTGTCTCAACAGTATACCACTATCCCAGAGGACATCATGCTTCAACTGCAAGCCAAACAATCTTTCCCTTCTCCTAATGGAGCAATACAACAAAATGCAAAAAATGACCCTCCACCATCTAAAGGAACTAAGATTGCTCAGACAGTTCCACACGACTCTGAATCGAACTCTGGAAATGACTCTGATTGAGTGGCAGAGTGCTGATTTGAGATCAGCGTTCATTGACTTTGATTATGTATGGACACGCCGAGGCAGACATTGACTGTCGTAAGGACTCCACACCTATAGCTAACCTATACCAGCTAGCCTGACGGAAAAATGCTACGTAGACTCACTATATTCCCTGATATACAGATCTGATCATTTCAGAGTTGATGCGCTTGTCATTTATGCTGTATATTAGCCAACATTATTGCTTCTGTGACAGTGTAACAATTGTGTCATGGTATATACCACATTCATCTAAATGTAAAGGTTGTTATGTTTAAAAAAAATAAAGCTGTAAGATTTATTCTGCAGTGTGACTTGGTGATTAGCAAATACATTGAAGGGTTAGTTCACCCAAAAATTCTGTCATTAATTACTCACCCTCATGTTGTTCCAAATTCGTAAGACCTTCGTTCATCTTCAGAACAAACATTTTGATATTTTTCGATTACATCCGAGAGCTTTCTAACCCTGCATAAACAGCAATGCAACTACCATGTTCAAGGCCTAATAAGTAGTAAGGACATCAATAAAATAGTTTGTGTGACATCAGTGGTTCAACTTTAATTATATGAAGCTACGAGAATACTTTTTGTGCTCAAAGAAAACAAAAATAATGCCTTTAAAAATGTTCTTCTCTTCCATGTCTGTCTTCAACGTTCATGAGAGTTCATCGTCTGTATATTCTGGTTCGAATAAGTAAGTCATCCTTCTCTGTCGAAAACAAGATATGTTTACGAAGACTGTTTTATGTTTTACGCAGTGTATCCAGGTTCACTGAAAAAAAAAAAAGATTCATTGAATTTACTCAGTTTTTTTAAGGTAAGTGGTTGCAATCAATTTATTTTAGCTACATTTAAATAAACAAATTTAGTTGACTACCTTTCAACATATATATTTTTTAATTAAATGTAGCTAAAATAAGTTGTTTGTGACCACTTAACTTAATTTTTTTTTTCAGTGTTCAGCAGCACCACATGCATACTGTACATCATGATTCTCTCGGCGAAGACTGACCCGGAAGAGCATAAATCGTTAAATAATGTCATTATTTGAATAAAGTCATTATTTATTATTCTTTGCGAACAAAAAGTATTTCATAACTTCATGGACTTGAGGTTGATCCACTGATGGCACAAGGGCTATTTTAATGATGTCTTTACTACTTTTCTGGGATTT
>JAUZSZ010000143.1:4696483-4707507 GCA_034780575.1 Labeobarbus marequensis
TTGATTAGTAATATGCATTGCTAAGAACTTCATTTGGACAACTTTAAAGGTGATTTTCTCAATATTTTGATTTCTTTGCACCCTCAGATTCCAGATTATCAAATAGTTGTATCTCAGCCAAATGTTGTCCTAACCTAACAAACCATACATCAATGGAGAGCTTATTTATTCAGTTTCAAATAATAAATCTCAGTTTCAAAAAATCGACTCTTATGACTGGTTTTATGGTCCAGAGTCACATTTGTCTGCACACAATTCTTAGCATGATTTTAATATTTTACAATTTTTTTTTCTCTTTGCCTATTTTGTAATATTCCAAACATACATTCTTGGCAGAATGAGGCTGATGATCTGGATTTGGAGTTGGGCGTAGGCCTGGATCTAGAGGACTTGGAAAATGTCTTGAACTCACCCAGTCCTCAGCACCGAAGGAAAACCAGCTCTGTGCTGAGTGACATCAGTGGGATCCGAGCTGGTCGGCCCAACTTATGGCACACTGCGCTCAATAACAGCCAGGAGCTGGACAGCGGGGTGGGTCGCACCGATGAAAGTACGCGCTGTGAAGAGTCCTCCGAGCTGGCTGATGATGCCACCAGTGCATGCACAACCAATGCCACCAATACCCCCGGCAGTTTGCGCAAGTTTCGCGCTGCTCAGCACGGATGGGAATTTCACTACAGCAATGACTCGCTGCTGGGGCCAGATGGGGTGGGAGCGGCAGATCACGGGGCTCCTGAATCACTAAGCTCGAGCAGAGCGCTGATGCCAGGGTTAACTGAAGAGGAATATGAACGGTACCGAGAGCTACTGGAGATACGCCGCCTTTACGAGAAGAACGGAAATGCACTTTTTCTTTTGGATGGAAGGAACCATGGTGGAGGTGATTTTGCAGGAGCAGGTGTCCCTGTAGACATGAATTGTAACGAGAGCCTGATGCAGCACGAGATTTCCCTTCTCGATGAGGAAATACGTCACCTGGAGTTTAAGTGGCGCAATGTTTTGCGGGCTCAAAAGATGCAGCAGTTGCGCCAACGCTGCCTAAAGGTCTGGCCAGCTGACGAAGAGGACGACGAAGAAAAAGGAGCAAAGGCAAGGTGTGGAGGTGCAGAGGCGATCCACCATGATCTATCAGATATCAATGAGATTCCAGAAAGGGAACGCTCTGATAAAGAGAGCACAAGCGCTTATAATACCGGTGGGGAAAGTTGTAGAAGCACGCCTCTGGCAAGTGAGCGATACCCTTCGCCGTCTGCGGCCGGAGATTCCAGTGCCTCTGCAACCATGCGACCTCGGACGCCCCGTCACAGAACCAGCACAAGTAGGGATAAGAACCTAAATGTACCATCGGTTGCCAAGAAAATTAGTGAAGAAACAGTGGACAACAAAAACTCTAATCCAGCTAGGCTTCGGTCGCTATCCCAGAATGGCGGGAGTAGTAAAAAAGGCTTGGATGGAGCAAGAAAGGGGTCCCACGCAAATGGGACTCTCACTACCGGGATCGCGAAAGGGGGAAGGAGTGCAGAAAATAGTCCATACCTGTCCCGTCGCCGCTGCAGTACCTCCCTGCCTCAACGCTACCAGAGCTGCATGCAGTTGAGGGACATGTCTACAAATGACAGTGCAGAAGTTAGGGATGCCAATGAAGAGGTTCCTTCTCACTCCAATACCTTAACTAGAGACTCCACAGCTGCTCCTGCAACTTCTTTGATTATACCTCCTCCACTGCCTCCATCTTCACCTCGAATGGAGTGGAAGGTAAAGATCCGCAGCGACGGCTCGCGTTATGTCGCCAAACGCCCAGTAAGAGATCGTCTGCTAAAGGCTCGTGCCATGAAGATTCGAGAGGAGCGCAGTGGGATGACCACAGATGATGATGCAGTTAGTGAAATGAAGATGGGACGCTATTGGAGCAAGGAGGAGCGCAAGCAGCAGTTGTTGAGAGCTCGCGAGCAACGGCGACGCCGTGAGTTCATGATGCAGAGCCGACTGGACTTCTTGCAGGAGAAAGCGAAGGAACAAGACTCTGGACCTCAAGGACAGGCTTCCATACTTGAGCTGAGCCAGAAAAAGAGTATGAAGAAACGCAGCCGACGCATCCTGGACAACTGGATCACTATTCAGGAGCTCCTGGCACATGGGACCCGTTCTGTAGATGGGAAGAAAGTATACAACCCTTTGCTATCCGTGACCACTGTTTAATAATTGGTGTGAAATGAGACCTTTTAACAAGGGGGGAAAAAGCTTGGATGTTTGGATTACGGAGTTTACCAATTATTTGCGGCGGTCTGACAAAGATGCTTAGCAGTTTAATCAAGAAATGATGATGATGATGACGATGATGAATATAAATGTACAAGACAGAAAGGCTAAGGCAAATGAATGTAAATTCTTCATAATCAACATGAACTGTGGGAGCAGCTCTCGGTTCCTATACATTGCTTTGATGCTTGAAATTTCAGAGTCACTCTCAGACTGGTTTAATCTGGTTTGGAAATGCTCAAGACCACCACCACATTGTAACAATGATTTCTTTCATAAACACTATTCAATCTGAGAACATTTCATGATAAGAGAAAGAAATGTTCAGGGGCCTGTTGCTTGAACAGACTAGTAGTCATCTCTCTTTTTTAAGACTAGTCATAACTTTTTAACTTCATAACTGAGGTTTTTAAGAAGCAGTCTTAACATATTGGCAGTGTTTATGCAACTGGCCCCAAATCTCACGTCTTTTGAGGAAGTTAACCTGGTGATTGGTTAAGAATTTTCTGCTTTTGTTTTGGCTCAATATGTGTGGTTTTCTTTACTGGTAAATGTAAAAAGTTTGCAAAAGTACAAGAAAAGAATGAGCCATTATATAACTGTTGACTTATTGAGTTGATTTCACAATTTTAGAAGCACATGAAGCCATTGAACAAAAGAACCAAAAGGCACATTGACAACGAAAGTACAAAAAGGCAGGAAATTTTCAGTAAACAAATATAGGAACAACAAAAGGTAATGCCAGTTATCAAACACTGACATTGTCCAAAGAAAAATGATTTGTGATTTCATTGATCATTGAATGAAATCACATTTCATTGTGATCAAATTTTCATTTCATTGATTGTATATTTCTTGTGGCACATTTATCAACACAGACAAACTCAACAATCAAATCAGACCTTATTTTCACTCTCAAAATGATTTTTGTTGTCAGCTCGCAACATCATATTTCAATCTGATTCTGTGATATTGTAAAAAATTTGCATGCTACCTTTAAAATGTTTCAATTATGTTGTGTGAAACTGTCGAGTGAAGTTTTTGCTGTGTCTTCTGTAATACTCGTCAACGGGACATTAATATATTGTGTCCAAATGTTCATTTAACATCTTTGCAGGTCTAAAATGAAGGAATTTCTGCTCCTAAATGTTTTTGAATAAAACTTTTGCAACTTCAATATCTTTGAGTTTCACCCATTATTTGCTAAAAGCTTGAAACACTTCAATACAAAAATCAAATGTAATTCAAAACACTTCACCACACAATGGCTTTGTTTAGCACGTTTACACTAAACAAAATGAGCTGAAGACATTCTCTAAATCAAATAAAAATATACATTTATATGTAATATTCTTCTTTTCCCCACTTAAAGTTTTGGATTAAATAATAAAAAATAAAAAAAACGACAGGACACTGGTTACCATCTCTTCATTTATTGGATGTACAATTATGAAAAATAATAATCATAAAAAAGACTGGAAGCCCAAGATTATTTACAATCGTTCTTTGATTCTGTGGCAAAGTCTCTCAGAGATTTCATTGTCAGTCTCATGCTCACTTACATCATGATATGTTGAGCTTTAAAAAGACGTTCCTCTCTAGATATGACAAAAAACATGGCCAAAAAGTTAAAGGAAAAAAAAAAATACATATAGTACATACATATACATATATAGAGAGAGATATCTATAAAAGCAGAATCATTCAAGTATCAAAAGACAGACCACCCAGGATTACTTTACAATTCGATATCATTTATATTTTAATCATTTAGCCAAGAATATGATCCGAACTGTCACTGTTGTATTTGCTAACGTGATTAGTTGTGCAAACACTGCGGCTGTTACAGGTGCTAGCATTAGCATCTGCTTGTATTTAGCACTGTACCCATTTTTAACGTACCATGTTAAAAATGAAGAAAAAAAAAATCTAAATAAAAAGTACCAGATTTAAAATCCTTGTAAACTAGGGATAAATGAATACAGGGATACTTCCCATCTACACCTCATATTTATGTATTACTATCTACACAAAACATTAGCACAGGTTCGTCCATGACAGATGACTCAATTCAATTTTTAAATCTTTTCATCTGTTTCGTTTTTATTTTTTAAACATACCCTGCTTTCTGCAACTTAATCATTAAAGAAAAGACACAAAACTCTACACATAAAAACAACTCGCTGTTGTTTGTAGTGTCACATTAATGCAATTATTTTGTATAAGAAATCACAGTATACGTGTAAGAGTCACTACAAGTACCAGGATGTGGACTGTACCATTCTCATGCCATCATAAACTTATTAACTTATAATAGTGTACCATAAGACGTCACAACACAGAGTATCTCCCAGTAATCTGGCACCGAGTTTCTGTCCGTCACCTTCAAAGGCCAAACCTTTCCTACTGAAACTCGTACCGTAGTTCACAATTCTTATGCTTGAATGGTCTTGCCCATATTGTTTAGCTCGACAAACATTTGTACTAAAGCCTGCTGGTCACCTGACTTAAAATACTGATAGTAATAATCAAACTTACGGATGGATTGATCTTAATTGGACATCAAAAGACAAGACTGTTCTCTCTAATCAGTGTTTTGCTGAACTGTAATCAGTATTTCTAACTTACTGGATTTATTTTCAAAGTTATCAGACAAAATAAAAGCATCTACACTGTGAGATGAAAGACCATCAGTTTAGACAACAAAATCACAGACAAAACAGGAGTGTGTAGACTGTCGCTTCACAATAAAAATAAAACAAAACTCAAAGAAATCAAAGCAAAGGCAACGTCAACATCGGCTCTTGTTATTGCGGGAGAATACAGTGACTGCTGCGTGTTTCCAGTGTTTGAAAACTTAGTCCTTGAATGCGTCAGAAATCTGATAAAAGCAAGATGATTTTCAGAGGGAGAGGGGTTTTGTTAAGTGTGTTAAACTGGACGGGATGCTTTTTGTTTGTCTTTGGCTCGTGTGTTTGTGTGTTTAAGGTGAAAACCTGCTGATGGATGGGAGGTGTGAGGAGACTTCTGACACTTACATAGATCTATATAAACACACACAATACAAGTGTTTCATCCACAGTCATGCTGTCATTGGCATCCCAACTTTCCTTTCTGTTTGGCATCCGTCACAGCGGTCAGCTACAGGGAGACACACACACACACAGGGATTAAAACAAATCAAACAAATAAATGTGGGATACCGTTTACAACGGATATGATGAAAGTTTAAAATGAAGGTGAAGAGAAGAAAGACGCTGTTGTGCCAAACATTTTTCCCTAAAATCATCTCCCCTTTGGACCTCAAAGACTATGTTGGCTAATAAAAACTTCTTGATATTCTTTGCTGACTGACTAGAAATCATACACTACCATTTGCTGATGTACGCTGTACGTAAGTCTTGCCAAACTGAATATGCAACAGTATTCTTGTCTTACCAGATATCATTTCACTCAGAAATACAGCAGATTAAAGGTGGGGTATGCATTATTTTCAAAAACGCTTTAGAAAACAAGTCGGGGCCCAGTACTAAAACAAACTTGTTGCCAATCAGCAGTAAGGGCCGTGTCTACTCATGATGCAGAGGAGAGAGCGTTCATGAGTGCACATGATTGACATTAGCCGAGCGAAGACTGAAAGATAGAGATGGCGGATAAAAAACAAAATAGGAAAATGTCTGCGGAACAAAAGAAGGCTTACACTGTGTCTACACCAGATGCGACAGTTATCCTGTCTACACTGGATGTGACAAAGCGGCCGATGAAAATCATTTGAAATTTGAGTAAATATGTCATAAATAGAAGGCGGCAGCAGTTTACTGTCATGGATTTGGCACGGCGCTGGGCGCATCACTGATTATAATGAGTTCTATAGTACACGGTGTTGCGATGAAGCAAGAAGAAATGTGTAAATATCGGATCAGCTTTCCAGCGCTGGAGAGAACTCAAGGTGCGGGAAGGCCTGCGATTGGGCGCCGAGGTTGATTTGTTTCTTCTCGATAGGTGAGTAACATTGGTTTTGCTTTGTTTCACAGAATTAATCGTTGCCGTACGTATGTGTGGGGTGGAGCTATCAAAATAAAATAGGGGCGAAATTTGGGGTAGGGGCGAGTTTGTTTTGGTGATTTCAAATGTCAACACTGGCTACCAGAAGTCACTTACTCCACCTTTAAAATGGACTACAAATACCATTTCAAGGAGACTTTTCAAATATACATAACATATGTTTCACATATACTTCACATATAACTGGCCCCAGATCTCATGTCTTTTGAGGACGTTAACCTGGTTAAGAATTTGCTGCTGTTGTTTTGGCTGAATATGTGTGGTTTTCTTTACTGGTGAATGTAACAAGTTTGCAAAAAAACAAGAAAAGAATGAGCCATTACTTAACTGTTGACTTGAGTTCACAATTTTAGAAGCACATGAATCTATTTAACAAAAGAATGTAACACATGTGATGTATAACTAAATATATAGTTTTCTTTTTGTGTTTTCAGTTAGCTTGTGGTTAGCATGATAACCGATTTTTGCTATGATTTACAGTCTGTGAATCAACACTAGTTGCTGAAAGGAAAAGCCAGTCTGCAAATATCGGTCAGTCGTACTTTCACAAAGAAACTCAAGACAATATTTCATATCTATGCATTAATGTCACTCTGTTTTGCCCATATCAGGCTTTATTTTGAGATAAACAGACATACAGCAAACTATAAACTATTGACAGTCTGTGGTGAAGTACTGTTTATGACTAATTATGTGATCTGCTACAAAGGATGATGCTACATTTTTGGGGGCTTGCAAACAACTAGCCTTTGGGGTCCAAGGGAATAGGATTTTGAGGAAAGAACTGAATATTGCACAACAACAGAAGCAGCAGATTGTAAAGGGAAAATGAGGAAAAAAAACTTTCAGGATGGAGAGAATAGCAGGTGTTAAAGTGATGTTAGTCTGCATGAGATGCTGATTTATAAGTCACTAACACAACTTTATCCCTATTTGACCTTTGACACTGAACTAACTGTGTTATCTTTTTATAATAGTCCTTACTGTAATGGGATGCAGCAAATAAAAATAGCAGGCAGTGTGTTGTTATATGGAAGACCATTTCCACCACAGAAAATAAATAAATAAATAAATACAATTAAAATTAAAACCATGCTTTGGTAAATCATAATTATGACAAAAAATAAATGCGAAATTATGAGATACTAAATCATAATTATAAGATAAAAAGTCTAATTATGAGATAAAAAGTCAATGAGATAAAAGGTTGAAATTGAGAAAAAAAGGCATAATTATAACATTAAGTAGGGAACAAAGTCATTATGACTCTGAACTCTGACTTGTATAAGTGACATGAATTGAAATTGACATTCAATTTTTTTTTATATAGGTTTGATTTATGCCAACTTCCACTTATCATAATTGACATAATATCACCTTTTTATATCATGTTTATAATTTATCTCATAAAGTCATAATTATGACATAAAAAGAAATTATATATCATATTTATGTCCAAAGCATTCTTTTACCAAAACTATTACCAAAGCACGCTTTTTTTTTTCTTAAGTGGCCGAAATGGCTTCCATATCATCATGATATATGCTGTGCAGTGAGATTTTCAATAAATGCTATGAATTTGTAAATGCTTAAGCACCCATAATTCACGAGATCACATGAGGATTTTTAAGGCTTGTGAAGAATATATGCATATAATTCCACCTTTAAATCCCTATGAAAAGAAAATAAAATCCAAACATATTTTCCAAAACTCAAGAGTGATATGGCATTCAGATTTGTACAAACTTGTGTTCACTACAACACTGATTATAGTCATCTTACTGGGCATGTGTCACCTGATAAAGCCTAAAATAAGCAGTCAATATTACTTTGATTCCTTGACATCAGACACATTTTGAGCAGGCGGTCTGCTCAGATACCTCTTTGTGATTTGGTTCAGACATTTAGGCCCAGCCTAGTTTGCCAACTCAGACTTAAGACAACACATAATATCACAGTGCTAAACGCAAATCCATAAACTGGCAGCAAATTAAATTTACAGTGAGGTACTTGGATTCCAATTTAATTAAATTCTAATGCACTCTAGCAAGCTTCTGCTAGCTGTCTAATGTCTCATCTGGATGTGAGGGATGAACAGAATGTATATCATCTATTATATGTGCATAGTAACATAACAGGACTAATAAAAATCCATCTAGTCCTCACAGCCCATAATAAAAGGTTTAGATGCCAGTATGCAAGCTAAAAAAAGCCCAACAAACGCAAACAAAGCTTGACATCTGGCAGTCTGCTGGCACTTTCCACAAAAAGGGTACAAAATGGGGCTTAAAACCTGTGAAGTCATGTTTTCTTCATAGCAAAGTGAAAAGTGGTGCTTAACCTTCAGAAAACTTTGTCCATTAACCAAATACTGTGCAGTTATTATAAGATGATTATACAAATATTATTTTTATATGAATTCCTATTTAAATACAGTTTAAAAAACATATTTGTGTGTTTTAAAATAAACCAAATACAAAATAACAAAAAACAAAAATAAAATAAATAAATACAGATTCAATAAACATTAATTTAAACAAAAAAACAATAAAATATAAAAAAACCAACATGATATAAAAATGGTAAATAAAATAAAAAAAGATAAATAAAAAACAATAAAATAAAGTGATGATAAAATAAAAAACGATATTAAAAAATAATAAAATAAAATACTGATTCAGCCTAAAATAAGCGGCCGCAGTTGTTAGCTATTTTAGCTACTGATAAATTTACCAAAAGTAAAAGAAATGTATTTTCCGCATATTTTTTTTTTCTCCTTACAATAACTTTGGGTCAAATAGTTGACAAATACACTGTAAACAATAAAAGTGGTTTCAACTTAAAATTTTAAGTTTAGTCAACACAAATATCCAAGTTGTCACTTAGTACAACTTATCATTTCAAGTTGACTAAACTTATTTGAGTTGATTAAACTTCAAATTTTAAGGCAACCGGGTAACAAATTATTTTAAGTTGACGTTGTTTTTGTTTTTTCAATGTACAGTCAATACTAATTTGTGCAATAAATTGAAAATAGGATGAGTTATTTACTTTTTCCCCATCTTGCTGTAGAAAAATGCCTAAATGATGTTACAATTTTAAGAAAAATTCATTAAAAAAATAAATAAATCAGATTGCACTCAAATTGTGGGACACAGTATGTTTTTTTTAAAAATATATTTAAATATGTAAATAAAGTCAATTAATTATTAATTTGGTAATTTATATTTTAGGTTAATTAAAACATTGATGCAGTCTTTCAATTGTTGGTCATAGTCAGAAAGCCAAGTCCTCTTTCCATGCTATGTTATTTTTATGGTACACAACGGTTCAAACATATTTATTAGTTTCAGATCTAAATATGTAATTTGTGCCTTTACTGTGTAAAAAATACAGGATGCCAAAATGTACCATATTCTATTCATGGAAAGTGCCTTTTATCGTAATCCTTGGCGGTGTGGACTGTTTTGATCTGATGCTACATGTTTAGTGGAGTCCAGGTGTTTTAGCTCAGACTGAAGAGGAGGAAGAGGAAGTCTTCATCAGTGTCTCACTGCGGTCGACGCCTGGTGGAGACAAGCACCACAGAAGGGGAAAAGAAAGAAAAACTAGTTAAGAGAAAAACCATCAGTGTGGATGATGGAGGGAGAGTCCTTTGAGCAGAATGAGAAGGAAATGTTAGTTTCTTCACGTTTGAAACAGCAAGGCTAAATGACGAGATGTTCTGGTCCTCAGCAGAGCTTTACTTTGGTTTCAGGCCAGTTATGATACGACTACAGGTGAGAGGGGCCCCTGTACCAACTAAAAGGGCAGAGAATCGTGAGGAAATGTATTTGTCGAGTAAGAGTGGAGGTTTGTTTCAGCCTCGGGAAAGGGTTGTTGGACAGCCAGAGCAGAACTAGGCTTCAGGGCTGTGTGAGACAGACGGAGAAGAAAGAGGTGAATGGAGAGGTGGCTTCTGTGTGGAGGAGAGCGAGGGGAGGTCAGAGTCTATCTAGAGAGTGAAGGCACAGAGCGAAAGGAAAAGGTGTGAGGGGGTGGGAGGCAGAGGACAGGAGCGTCCGGTCAGAATATGGTGGTCTCGTACTTGGTGCTGACAGTGCACTTGGGATCTTTGGAGTCCAGGAGCCAGGTGGCGCTGCTCTGAGCGTCCACATCCATCGCTTCCACCTAAAACAAGCAGGGAGGAAGACACGTAAATACTCTTTGTGAGATATTAATACCACATCAGGCGATCATATAACTGATGGAAGGCATGTAAATGTGTTACAGCGGTTTATTAAAGACTAGTTCCTCTCACGAGAGATATGATCATGAGAGCTTTGGGTTTCAGCTTTAGGTTACTGCTTTTAAATGAGAACTAAAGCTTTTAAGGAAATATTACTGGTTAAAAATGTTGAGATTAGACAAAAATAATTTTGTGTTAATTGACAGGTATGTATAACCCAGAATATTCAAAGAAAAAACGTTCAGTGACTTCAAAACTGCTATACATTACCATTCAAAAATTTGGGATCGGTATGTTTTTTTGTTTTTTTTTAAAAGGAGTATCTTATGTTCAATAAGGCTGTAAAAAAATACAGTAAAATATTGTGAAATATTATGACAATTAAAATGAAGTGTTTATATTGTAAAATGTAATTTATTCCTGTGATCAAAGCTGAATTTTCAGCATCATTACTCCAGTCTTCAGTGTCACA
>JAUZSZ010000143.1:5311530-5323151 GCA_034780575.1 Labeobarbus marequensis
TGCTGATTTGCTGCTTAACAAACATTTATTATGATCAATGTTAAAAACAGTTGCACTGCATAATGTTTTTTTGTACATTTATACATTTTGGAGAAATTCTCAGATAAACAAGTTCAAAAGAACAGTATTTTTAAAATAGAAATCTTTTGTAACAATGTAAAATAAAGAAAAATCACTTTTGATTAATTTTATGCATCCATGCCTAAAAAAGTACTTAATTTCTTTCCAACCAACCAACAAATGAATGAATGAATGAGTGAATGAAAATCTTACTGACCCCAACATTTTTGAATGGTAGTTTTTTTTTGTATATAAATAAAAGTTCTAGCACATACTTTTTATTTTATTTACATGAACTCTAATATGTATAATGTCAATGCACGAACAGCTTCTGAAATGTAAACCCTTTACATGTGTACAACTTTAGAAATATTAGTGGCTCCTCTGTTAAATTTCATGGAGTTATTTCAGGGTTTTTTTAAGATTGGTGTGTCTGAACATTTCCAAAATTTCCAAGCAATGAGGGCAAAAGACTCACAAGCATTTGTGCATCTCTACAGTTGTTTACATGAAAGGGTTTACAGCATGTTGTAGTCCTCCATACGCTGATATTGTACACTCTAAAAAATGCTGGGTAAAATATGGACAGACCCAGCAGTTGGATTACTGCCCAGTAGGTTGGGTTAAACATTTAACCCAACTGTTGGTTGAAAACAACCCAGCATGTGTTCTGTCCAATATTTACCAGCACTGGGTTGTATTTAACCCAGCATTTTTTTTTAAAGTGTATGTATCACTCTTACCAAATGCAAAAAAAAGTAAGTGTATACATACTTTAAATGTAAATGAATAATAATGATAGTAATAAAAATCTGATAAAAACTCACTGCTCTGCTGCAGGAAGTATACGGTATCTTGGTATCCACTGTAGAAAGCCCTCTTCAAAATCTGACAATCAACAATAAATACAGTTAATAATGACAGAAAATTAGCTGTTTTCTCAAAGTTGTAAATATTTGAGGAAATACTACTTCAGTTTTTTCATGTTTAATTGAATGTGATACCTACTGTTTCTTTGTAATTATTTGTTGAATGTATTTCTGACTGAAATCATTAAACAAAAAAAAAAAATTTAATGGGCTAAACAAAAGTTACACAATGTTCTAGCTCTTTTTCTCTATCCAGGTGTTCAGGGTTGTGTTTACTCTGAAAAGAAAAAAGCACCATAGAAGTGCCTGTGTTACAGATCTCACCCTCCAGTCCCGAGGAAACAAGGCATCTACCAGCCTGATGAAGTTAATGACGGAGCACTGGAAGGAGAGCTGCTGGATGATTGCATCGCACAGGATGGTGGAGGTATCGGACGGACAGATATCCATGTTTCCAGCAAACGGTGAGATGGTGAGGGTGGGAGAGGAATCCTCCAAAGGCTGGATGTTTGTGAAACCTCCATCCATATAGTGCTGGGAACACACAGGGGTGTTCGTATTTATAGTTTATTCTGGGCTGTCTATTGGTTTAGTGTATTTCTGTAGTTTTTAGACTCTTACGGTGCAAACACTTTTACTCACCTGACCTTTATATTGCGGTGGGATCACGCCAGAATATACAGGGACAAAACAGCTACACAAAAGTGCCTTATAGAGGACGGAACGAGGCCATTTAAAGAAAAAGTGAAAGAGAAAGAAAAACAGTTTGACCTGTATTACAAAAGTTATAGAGAGAACGCAATTTTGTCATCAACAAATAAGCCCAAGTGATGAATTTTATTCAGCTCTTCCTCTTTCCTGAAAAGAAAAGTGTTAAGATTTTTTTAAGAAAACCTGATTTCATAGATATTACTATGGAATGTGCAATATCTTGCTTCTGCTTTCTAGAGTTTTGATGTCTTTTAATTCAAACTAATGAAGTTTATATTCTTGTTGTTTAAAAATGAACATTCTTTAATAAAGTTAGGTTATTGTGTTTATTTTAGTATTTTCCATGACCTAATCTAAAGTGAGCACTATTAACTTCTAATGAATCAACATCAACTCCTTTTCTACTAGTTTAAATACTGCACATCAGTTTGGTAACAAGTTGTTAACAAAGGATAATAAAACATCTGACTCTTTGCTAATTAATATGAGCTAATTAAACAATAATAATTTGTAGATAACTGATTGTACATAACAATGTAGAGACTACAGTTTATAAACTATGAATTAACTATAATAGATTGCAAATGATTTATTACTGTATAAAATGTTACTCTGAATGAACATTTAAAAAATCATAATGCTTACATTAATAAGTTCATTGCTGGAATTAAATTCTGACACAATGACATTTTTTCCATCAGAGATGCGAGTCATGGAGATGTGTAGACGGCCTCTGGCGAGAGTGTGTGCATTATCAGGCAGACAGCGCTGCAGTGTGACCTCCAGCCACCGGAAAACATCCACCGTAGGACTGAGAAGACCGAGCGGATACTGTTTGGTAAATCGCGCAAACTCCAAAAGCTGGTCTCGAATGCGTCCTATGAGAAGAAAGGGTGGATTTAATGACTACTGACTCAATTATAAGTCATGATTCTTTTATCCAAGTGACTGAGCACATTACAGTTTTTTTTTTTTTTTAACTGCTTACATTTTCAAAACATTCAGTCAAAGGCCAAGAATTAGTATATTTGGTGCAGATTTGGTGTGTGGTTCTGGTGTTTCAGAAAGTGTGTGACAAGTAAAGATTTTTTGTGTAAGCAGTTGAAAAAAAACGGTTAACCCAATAACAATCTGGTCCTGTTGAGGTGGGTTTTAAGCCTACAACATTTACAGTAAGTAAAACACTTCAGTCCTAGTCAATCAATGAAAGTTATGAATAGAAAGTTCTCAGATTACCTAGATTGGAGCCACAGACGACCGCTGCCGCGACGAGGGAACCAGCAGACGCGCCATAGACCCTCGGAGCTCCTTGCAGGATCCAGGCCGCGTTATCCAAAAGACCCTACGCAGCACCGAGCTGGTATGTAGCTAGAAAGCCAGAACCGCAGAAAGACACGGAGAGGTTGTCATTTTTAGACAGAATGCATAATGGTGATGACATGACTAGAATAATCTCAGATGGTATGAGTTCTTCAACGCTCAAACTAACTTTGGATGTGAAGCATCAGCACAACATATTAAAACAGACGGTCACGGTGTTGTTAAATCAAAAAGATGCTTTTTAAAAACCACAGAAATCGCTCCTTCCCCTCTGGGAATCTGTGAACGATGTGAAGCCACAGAGGAGATCCAATTCTCAAATCAATTCCTCACTTCATGATGTCTGAAGTAGGCCTATTATATTTGTGTCTACGCACTTTCAGAGGCCATCAGAGGTAAATGTATTATTATTGTTCTTAGAGCAGTCATGTGCTTGACATTTAGTAAATGTCTTCAAATGAGCAGTAATGACTAGATTACCATAGAGATTAGCTAAACCCATCATAGATTTCAAGCACACACACCAACAAGAAGAACTAAACCTAGAAGAGCTATGAATCACTAAACCTGAAACTAAAAGTTATCAACTTCCTCTTCTAAAACTTAGATTTGTTGTGAAGATAAAATCATTTAAATGTACCTCCCATTCACATAGTTATGGTTGATTTACTTTAAGTAATAAGACAGTGATGTCATTTTCCGCAGCTGAATGGATTGCTTTAAGGTGATTCTCAACGGTATTGACTCAAAGGCACCATTTGTCACAGCAATATTCAAAGGTCCCATGACTTTTCCAGTTGATCATGACTTACTGGATGAGGATTAAGGCCAATAAAATATTTTACAGCTTGGCATAACCAGATAAAAATCTGTTCTATGTTGATATAAATAAAGCCTATTGAGAATATAGATTTTTTTTCTTCTTCTTCATTTAAATGACTTTTCTAGGTCTAGGAATCAGACTTTTATAAACTTATATATAGGTCTTACAAGAAAGTGGGAACCCTGGTTCTTTAGAAAAAAGACAGTTGTAGAGGAAATTAAAATAAGAAATATACTAATTGTTAGTTGTTTTGTATTCTTTTAATAGTTGTTTTGTCTAGAAGTCTTTCAAATCATTTTAATCATTTTGAAATTTGATGATGCCTCAAAGTGGGTCATGTGTCCATGGTATGTCATTGCATTGACCATTCATCAGCATATTTCTAATTATTATTCATCTAGATTTTATTAGATAAAATGAAATATTTATACTTAATAAACAATTATTTGTCATACAGGAATATTTACTGTAAGAAAACTGCAAAAAGCATTGAAAGAAATGATCAAATAACATTTAATCAAATATAAAATGCACACATTTCAACCTAAAAACCTAAAAAAAGTTAATGAGCATCTTATTTGTCAACTCCCTTTATACAGTTTATAGTTAATTAATGAATTCACAGATTTCCTTCTGTAGATTATGAATTATATTGATTAATGGCATAAATCAACAAATCTGTAAAAAAAATAGCATTGCACAGTTTTACAACCTGAGAGAAAATTTCATATCAACTCTAGTAATCAACTATGAGAATCAATCAGAATTGTTGTGTTGAGAAATTAGTGTCGCTTAGCTTTTAACACATGCTAACAGCAAACAACCGCACACTGCTACCCTGAGTCAAAACCATGTGGTCTGAGCATTTCCTAAAATATTACTGAGTTATGCAGAACTTCTAGGGGATATCAGCCATCTCTGGTGCTGCTGACATTTCACATCGTGCTGCACTAGATGTTCACTCTGACAGAAGATCAGCTCTGGGTTTCCCATTCTAAAAAGTCAGGATAATTAATTGCTAAGGCTGATCCTGGATCAGAATGTGGAAGTGAATGTTACGGGATTGGTGATATGCTGAAGTTGTGATCAGAGCTGGGGCTCATGGTAGTAGGAGTCGATACAGGAGATACTTCCAGAGCGTCTTCTCTGTAGTCAGGAGATGCAGGACTGTCAGGAGACTCCGACGGTTCTGCGCGGTCTGACCTGCCTTGCATGATTTCCTCAGGGGTCTTCAGAAACCTGCAGCACAGAGGGAGTGTTTGAAAACACAAGAACAAGTACGACTGAACAATATGGGCCAAGCCAGAATATTTTTCATTTTTACAGTTTTAGCTCCCCCTTGTGCGAGTTCAAAAATATACTGACTCCTTTTTAATGATCAAGAATTTTTCTGATTTCAAATATGTTTGTGAATTTTGAATAAATCTTGTCTAAAATAGGTTCAACTGAATTTTAATTCAATTTAATACAATACGGAAACAATATACTTAAACATACTTATGAATAGTGTTGACAAGTGTGAACTGAAATTTATATTAAATGCATTTAGCTGAACTTTAGAGTGTTTTGATTGAAGTATAGGACTAAAGTACATCTTTATATGCAATTTCGTAATTATATTGTCTTTGAAATCCAATATTCATGGTATATTAATGTGTCGTCACATATATTTGTAATTATATATTTGTAATAATGAAGTTGCAATTTAGAATATTTGCATTATATTACTTTTAAAAGTAATATCGAAAACACTAGTTAAAATTATAATATGATTTAAAAGTAAAGCATTTGACATTGTCATGTTCTGTGTGTTTTTTTTATTTTTATCTGTTTTAGTCTCATACCCTGCGTCCCAATGTGCATACTATCCTATATTATGCCCTAAATAGAATTGTAAATTACTATCACATAGAATTTAGGATAAATAGTATGCACGTTGGGATGCAGGCATAGTCTACTTTTTGTGTTTTCAGTTTGCCTTCATCATTTGACCTAGTTTTCTTGTTTTCTTGTCATTCTGTTCACCTGTGTCTTGTTAATTTACTCATTAGTCCCTCGTCTGGTTTAGTACTTATAGCCCTGCCTTTCTTCAGTTTCTTTGTCCTGTCTACGTTGTGTAAAGAGGTTGTGTTTTCCAATGTGGATTAATTAAAGATTCTGTTCGTTTTGACTATCTGCCTCCTTTGTGCTTCTTCAAGCTTCTTCCCCCAGCAAACCGTGACAATTATTAAAGTCGCACTTTTTAAAATTGCGTTCAAGTGTATTCAAGTGTACACTTGAATTTAATTACCAGCCTTTTATTTGATTACCGTTAATATATTTCCTGCAAGAACAGTGTTTTGAAAATATTATTTTAAAATTTTAAGTACACTACAAATGCACTTTTTTATGATTAAGTGTACTTTTTTAAAAACAACAGGTAAATCTCATTTACCATCATTAAATGGAATTATACAGGAATTATATCGGCATCACCATTAACTAATGAATGAAAAACCCAAGACTACTACATTTGAGTACAAAAAATACAAATGTGCATTAAATGCCTTTTGAGTGCCTCCACTCACCGGAAGAGCAGCCTCTGGCCTGTCTCTTTCTTGATAATGTTGAGCTTGTAGTAATGACGTAATGCTCTGGACATTTTCTCATATGTCATATTGGCCCTGTTCTGCAAACAAACAGACACAATTAATATCGATCACACTTAAAGCAGTGAAGAAGTGAGCTGGTCTTGTCTGCTGTAGTACTTTGTGGTTGCCCCAGAGTCGTGCCAGTCCGTTGGGATCCACCACTCTGAAGATCATGGCATCTGGATCCTCCCAGCGTATGAAGGCCTCATACCTGCTGTCCGACAGCAGCTGGTACACATAGTCCCATAAGAGTTTGCAGTCTAATGAAAAGATGGAATAGTAATCTCAATGATTTTTTTTTTGACATACAGCAAACACATTTAACAATGTATGATATCATTTTTCATATTAATGCCAGTTTACAGTGTCTGAAGCAACATGCACGAGCACCTGCAATCTTTCCATTGGCCTCAGAGGTTTGTGTGGTGTTTGCAGGTTTTTTGGGTTTATTGGACAGGTTGAGAGGCTCATCTGTACAGCAAACATTTACTGGTTGTCTGGTTTTGTCTGGAAATGTCTGTTGACTTTTTTCCTTGGGAGAATGATTTGAAATCTCTGCAAAATATGAAATAAAAGGAGAAAGTGAAGTTTTCAAATTCCTGTGTCAAAATCTTGTATCAGTCAGGAAGCCAGGGTCCTCTAGGGGCCGCAGAACACATCCAAAAATATACAATTCTGCACTTCCATTTTAACACTCTATTACAAAAATGTGTGCATTGTTTATGAAGCCCCAGGCGTATGACATGCTGAAGAAGGAAACTAGATATCGTGGCCACAAATTTGTTTCCATGACTTTGTGTCCATGTTGTCCACAACTGTGGTCAGGTTTGTCCCCTCATTTAAGTAAATTGTGGTGATGTTATAGTAATTTGTTCCCTTGTTTTAATCTCAATTATAAGTTAAACTAAAACCCATGGTTTAACTAAAACTAGGGAATTAATTAAATCATGGGATCAAATTCTTAATTCATGTCTACAAAATCTTCCATATTTGATGTATGGGGCTTGAAAATAAAATGTTTACTTTTTATTAAATACAAAATGGCCTTTCTATCACATTATTTCAAAGATGAACCCCTGAAGACTTGCAAAATAAACATTCTCAGAAATGTCTACATCTTCATAGCTGCATCTAACCTTGAATAGTTCTTCTGAAAATGTATGAGATGAGTTTGTTTGTCCATCAGAACAGATTTGGAGATGTAGCATTACATCAGTTGCTCATCTATGGATCCTCTGCAGTGAATGGGTGCCGTCAGAATTCCATGTCGTCTCACATCAAAATCCACTGACATATTTTGTTGTAAATGGTGCTTGAATATTTCATATTTCGAGTCAGACATACTATGCAGTATTACAGATAGAGGACTCATATTTTAACAAGTGATAATTTTAGGTTAAAAACATCTTAAAATAAAGCTACAGAGTTTTAAGTTAAAATGTTTTCATGGATATGTTTCTTACAAACACACAGCTTTTCTCTTTACAAGACATTAACTGATGGATTGGAGTGGTGTGGATTTCTTGTGGATTATTGTTATGTTTTTTATCATCTGCTTGCACTCTCATTCTGACGGCACCCATTCACTGCAGAGGATCCATTGGTAAGTGACATAATGCTATGTTCTGATGAAAAACAATCTCATCTATGTCTCGGCTGGCCTGAGAGTTAATACATTTTCAGCAAGTTTGGTTGAAATCTATCCCCAGGGTTTTGATTTCATGACTTTCTGGGGTCAATAAAGATGGTTTAAACACTGACCTCTGTGCATGCCATGTGAATGCTCAGGGTCAGCAGACTCCTGGCTCTGATCTGTGCTGCATCCAGCTGTTAACACCCAGGAGTTTGTATTTACTGGAAAAACAGGAACATTTCTGTTAGAGGGAAAATAAGGACCTGCAAGACCAGTTATCAAATGCTATTTATTAATCGCAAAACTATTAATTTTATTTATAACATTACATGGAAAAGGGCAAATATGAAAGAAACGTATTGTGTACTATTGTTTGAATGGAGGTAGGTCTAATATAGCCACACCTATTGGCAACAGCTCTAGCTGCTTTACAACCAGGAAATTCCCTCCTGAATAAAGAAATGGGTGTTATTTAACTCCATGAAGCAGATCAGTGTGCTTCCTGTCAGTATCAGTTATAAAAGACTTGCTATAAAATACTGATATAAAACGATCAGTAAGTATGATATGCAAAATGTTTCCCTTTACAAGGAATCCACAGCATGTTGGAGCAAAAACAGTGGCTCAGTTCCTTCAACGGTGTGTTTGCTACAAGCTTCGGCAAGTCATTTCATTTATTCTCTGGCAATTGTTCAAATAGGAAGTCAGACATTTATCCAAATGCCCATAATAGAGGATTACACAAGAACAGCCTGAACAAGGAAGAGTCCTCTCAGCTTTCAACTTGAAAAGGCTCTAAAATTCTGTAAATTTAAAACTAAATATAATACATGCATGGCTGTTTAAAATGGATGACTGATTGATTGCATTTAAGACTTTAGCTGAACGCTCCCAATTTTATGAATAATAATTTATTATGAACAACTAGATCACCTGTCGTCCTGTGCGAGTCGGGCGTCTGTTGTGACTGTGTGTTGGAGCTGGACAGTGGACTGAAGATCGCACATCTCCTCTGCTGCTTCACATGTTGAAGGAGTTCATACAGAACATCACCTGTTCACAACAGTTCCCATTCACAGTGCACAGTTATCATGAAAGCTATAAACAAAACCGATAACTAGAATTCATTTCAGATCACACACCAGAGCTGGGACAGCGAAGACGGAAGTCTTCTTTGGTTAGAAGACAAAGTGCCTTTCCGTTCATCTCAAATTTTTGGTGGTCCGCACGTCGCAGAGAATATTCCCTCTGAGCCCAGCGCAGCCAGAGATTCACGTCCTCCTTATTCCACAAAGATGGATTGATCCCTTACATTACAACCATAAAACAGTGTTAGTTCACCCAAAAATGAAAACACTGTCAGCATTTATTCATCCTCATGTCATTCCAAATCTCTATGAGTTTCTTTATTTTATGGGAATGATGAAGCTACGGTAGCAATGGACGTGGCTATGAATCTCCATAAAAGACTTACTATATTTCTTACTATATGTCATATTAAGGCCTTTGCGTGGGGGACAGAACAAAATTTAGGTCATAATTTGGTGAACAACATCACCTTTGTATGTGCATTTGCGCATATTCAAAACTGATGTAATGTGATGTAATCCTGGCACAAGGTTTGAATATTTGCAAGTGTGAATAATTGCTGTTTATTCCTCTCACTTTGGCTTTGGACTATAAGACGAATTATACATAAATATATGAAGACAGATGCTTTATGCTACTGTCATGGTGCTATATGTCACTTGAAGCCTTGTAGCCACTGGTCACAATGTGGAAAAGTGTAGCTTTGTATCTCTGTTAAACACTTTTGTGTTCTCTAGAAGAAGTTGTTTTTGAAAGGGTATAATGTTGAGTTTTACATAGATCATTACAAGGATGTGTAAGATATTCATGTCAATATTTTATGTGGGAACATACGTAGTCTTCCAGGTAGCTTGCAGAGTTCATCAGGCACTGTGTCGTACCCGAAGGGAGGTTCATTTTTAGGGTCGCGCAGAACCGGAGAGCAAACTGGGGGTTCGTTCCCATTACAACTCTGCTGAAGCTTGGAAGCGAAAACAGAAAGAAGCATTTACTCCAATAAAAATGAAATAAATCCAAAATCCATGTTTTCAGTGATGTATAATAAAGCATTTATATGATAGAAAGTACAGAAACTAGACAATGGACTTTTGCAGTATAAAAACAAACAAAGATCTCAATACACACAGCAAAAGTGAAAGTAAATTTGAGACACACATCAATTTTTATTTTCAGTTTTGCACTGTCAGGCTAAATTTTAATAAGGTATATTTGCATCAAAAATCTACATTAACATTGGACTTTTTATTATGACATTTGAGAGGGTTTACAAAATAACAACCAAAAAAAAGTTAGTTGAATATAATATTTTCTTAAGTGAGCAGTTTGAGGTGATTTTCATGTGATAAGTATTTTTCTTCGTTTTGTGGCACTAATAAACGCACTGACCAAAGTCATTTTATTTTCTCTACAAGCTTATTATTTGGTAGCGAGTGAGTGTTGTGTGCCTATCATGGATCTTACCTTTATCAAAGGTGGCGGTGAGGAGGCGTCACTCATGTTCTGTAACCTTCAAGACTTCACAAACTCATAAATATTCGCTACAATATTAATACCTGATTACTGTATCAGTAGCTGTTCGATATATACACCAAATACAGCATGTGGTGTCGCGTAAAGTCGCAGTCTCGTACAGCAGAGTTTGTCTTTTCTTATGCGAATCGCTGCAATATTAAGAATCCTTCCGGGAAATGAAAACGAAAGAGAGCGGATCTGCCAGGGGCTGTGTGCACATGAATCTCGCTAACACTGTATGGGAAGAGAGAACGCTCTGGTGTTTGTGTTTCAGGTAGCCAATCTGGTATTTCCTGAAAGCCCAGAAAGATTAAATGTGTGTGTGTGTGTGTGTGTGTGTGTGAGAGTGAAATGAGCAAATCTTTAAAAGTAAGAAAATAAAAATTAACAAAACCTTAAAAATACCAAAGCAAACTAAAAATATTGCATAGAAGCTTTGGAAAAAAAAAAGTTAAGTATTGTTTGTCGTTATGTTTAAGAATTAATTGTTAGTCATGACATGTATGAGGCCTGCGTATTCAGTGATTATCAGGTGGACTTCCTATTTCTGTCAGCGATTTTCAGATAAGTTACCCTACGTCTTCGCAGTGTAGGGTAGAGTTTGAGACTTTTTTTTTTTTTTTTTTTGTGAAAAAAAAAAAAAATTAAATATGTCCAGAATAGTTATCATATTTTCAGTGGCAATGTCAAACTATAAATCAAGTAGGAAAAAAATATCCATTGTTTTCATGTTAATAGATTTTTAACAAAAACATAATTTGGGGTAAAAGGCCCCGATGAGTTGGGTAAAATCAGAGCACAGTCTGTTTCAGCTTAAAATGAAAAAAATGTACTCAATAATTATGAGTTATAAAATTATAATAGCCTAAGTGCAAAACAGAACAGAACATAGATAAATACAACCCAAATTCCGGAAATGTTGGGACGTGTTTTTTTTTTTTTTTTTTTTTTTTTTAAATTTTAATAAAATTAAA